>JAJIBD010005352.1:0-126668 GCA_021461705.1 Cryptotis parvus
TCTCTCTCTCTCTCTATCATGGATGAACATGGAGAGCATCATGCTGAGTGAAATTAGTCAGAGGGAAAAGGACACATATTGGATGACTGCATTCATCTTTACAAATTACTGTGAGGGTTAGAATACAAAAAGGGAAATGAAATTTTGTTTTGTGGGTGTCTTAATAATAATAATAATAAAATAAATTTTATTGTTTAATGGAACTTTTCAGACTTAAGCACTGTCCTCATACTTCCAGAATATTGCAGTATTAATAGAGATAAAAATTAGTACTAAGGACAAGCCCCATCTTGCCCTTTGTCTCAACTTGGCTGTCTTCCTTATCCAAGACTAAAAGGCATGCTACTGCTTTGAAAGCACTATAGTTTAGTTATTTTGTCATAATCAGTCTCTCCATTTTTTGTGACCAGTTAGTTAGCCATCATCTCATCTTCTGACTAGCAGTCTCTAACTCTATAGTTACAAAAAGCCGTCTCCTCTGGTGATATTTGTCACTGATCATAATGATTTTCTACTTGAAGAGACAACTTAGGAATGAACAACTTCATAGACAGAAGATAAAAAATATTATTATTATTATTATTATTTTATTATAGCACTGTGAAATAGACATTTGCAAAGCTGTTCATGATTGGGTTTCAGTCATACAATGTTGCAGCACCCATACCTCCACCAGTGCGCATTTCTTGCCACCAAAGATGACAAAATTTAAGAAACAGTGACTAAGATACAAAAGCAGTCCACAGAATGGGGAAAGAATATTCACCCAATACCCATCTGATAAGGGGTTAATATCCAGGATATATCAGGCACTGGTAGAACTTTACAAGAAGAAAACAAACAACCCCATCAAAAAATGGGGAGAAGAAATGAACAGAAACTTCAGCAAGGAAGAAATTCGAATGGCCAAAAACATATGAAAAAAATGCTCATCATCACTAATCATCAGAGAGATGCAAATCAAAACAACAATGAGATACCACTTTACACCACAGAGACTGGCACATATTCACAAAGAGCAAGAACAACAAGTGCTGGCGTGGATGTGGGGAAAAGGGGACACTCATCCATTGTTGGTGGGAATGCCGGCTGGTACAGCCTTTCTGGAAAACAATATGGACTTTCCTCCAAAGACTAGAAATTGAACTCCCATTTGACCCAGCCATACCACTCCTGGGAATCTACTCTGGGAAACCAAAAATACGCAGCGGAAACACCATCCCTACTTTTATGTTCATAGCAGCATTATTCACAATAGCCAGAATCTGGAAGCAACCAGAGTGCCCGGAAATCAATGACTGGATAAAGAAGCTTTGATACATCTACACAATGGAATACTATGCAGCTGTTAGGAAAAATGAAGTTATAAAATTTGCCTATAAATGGATGGACATGGAGAAGATTATGTTGAGCGAAATTAGCCAGAAGGAGAGAGACAGATACAGAATGACTGCATTTATTTGCATGGCATAAATATATATGTACACATTATGATACCAATATCCAAGGTCAAGTGAAGCATATATCAGGAGGTCTTGTCAAAGGTGGAAATTATCACAAACGTGTGGGAGTCAGAGTTTAGGAAAGACAGAAAATGGAACAGGGTGCTAATAATAGTCGAGGGTACTAATGCCAACCTAGAACTGAGCATTAAATAGAGGCAAAAGGATTCACATGACAACCTTTTAATGTATGTTCTGTAATCCATAGTCTAGAAGGGAAGGAAAAGGAGAAAGAGAGAGAAAGGCAAAGAAATAAAGAACCTGCCATGGAGCAGGGCTGGGTTAGGGGGAGGGAACCGGGGATGTTGTTGGTGGGAGATGGGCACTGGTGGAGGGACGGGTGCTGAAACACTGTATGACCAAAACCCAAACATGAACTTTTTTAATTGTATATCTTTTTATTTGTATGGAGATGGGCACTGGTGGAGGGACGGGTGCTGAAACACTGTATGACCAAAACCCAAACATGAACTTTTTAATTGTATATCTTTTTATTTGTATATCTCACGGTGGTATAATAAAATACTTAAAAAATAAATAAATTTGATAGCAAATAAAAAAAAAAGATGACAAAATTTTTACCTCTAGAATTGTGTAACTTAATCCAGATGAAGAAAATATTTGAAAAATGTGAAAGTTGCATATGTGAATTAATTTATGTTACCTGTAAAAACTGTCTTCTCCCACTCTGGTGTGGCAGTATTATGAAGTAAGATACTGGAAAGATTCTTCAGACCAGTTTCTGTCCAGTTTCTGTCATATTGGAATGTGTGTATAATATGTATAATGTCGCTGGATATCTAAATGAGTAGATATCTAGTTACACACATACTGGATGAAAGGATGATGGATGAATGCATGGATGATGGATGTATTATGAATGATGACACCAAAAACTCTTAACAGACACAGAAATAGACACCATTATTGCTCAGTCTACTTAAAGAGGCATACGTGTATTTATTGTGATGCAGTGTATTCTCATCCTGGTTCTTTTTTTATTATACCACTGTGAGATATACAATTACAAAGATGTTCATAATTGGGTCTCAGTCATAGTGTTCCAGTACCTGTTCCTCCACCAATGCCCCATTTCCACCACCAATGTCCCCATATTCCCTTCCATCCACTCCTAGCCTGCCTCTATAGCAGGTACTTTTCTTTTCCTTTCTTTCTTCTTTCTGTCTCTCTCTGTCTTCTCTTACATTGGCTTTCCCTACAGACATTTAGGGTTTATCATGTAAGTTTCTTTGTGTATATTCAATGCTGAATTCTAGTCTGGCATTATCATTTCCCACAATTAGTAGAACACTGATAAATGCTTATGTCCGATTAATGAATGCGGTCATTCTAGATCTGTTATTTTCCTTCTGACTAATTTCACTCAGCCTGATCGTCTCCATGTCCATTCATTTGCAGGTAAATTTCATGAATTTGTCTTTTATGACAGCTGCATAGTACTCCATTGTGTAGATGTACCCCAGGTTCTTTATCCAGTCTTCTGTTTTGGGGAATTTAAGTTGTTTCCTGATTCTGACTATTGTGAATAGAATTGCAATGAATATGGAAGTGCAGATAGTGTTTCTGCTGTGTTTTTTGGTCTCCATGGCATATTCCCAGGAGTGGTATTGCTGGGTCAAATGGGAGCTCAATATCTAGTTTTTGGAGGAATGTCCATATTGTTTTCCAAAAGGGCTGGACCATTCGGCATTCCCACCAACAGTGGACTAGAGTCCCTTTCTCCCTGCATCCATGCCAGCACTGGTTGTTCTTGCTCTTTTGGAAGTGTGCCAGTCTCCATGGTATGAGATGATACCCCCATTGTTGTTTTGATTTGCATCTCCCTGATGATTAATGATGATGAGCATTTTTTCGTATGCCTTTTGGTCATTTGAATTTCTTCTTTTGGAAGTTTCTGTTCATTTCTTCTCCCCATTTTTGATGGGGTTGACTGTTTCCTTCTTGTAAAGTTCTACCAGTGCCTGATATCCTGGATATTAACCCCCTTATTAGATGGGTGTTGGGTGTTCTTTCCCAGTCTGTGTGCTGTCTTTGTACCTTGGTCACTGTTTCTTTTGAGATGCAGAAGCATTTAAGTTTCATGTAGTCCTGTATGTTTATCTTTGCTTCCATTTGCTTTATCAGTGGTGTTTCAACTTTGAAGATGCCTTTAGTTTCAATGTAGTAGAGCGTTTTTTTTCCTATGTTTTTTTTCTGTGTACCTTACAGATTCATGTCTGATGTTGAGATCTTTAATCCATTTTCATCTGACTTTTGTGCATGGTGTTAGAGGGAGGTCTAAGCTCTGTTTTTTCTTTTTTGGGTCACACCCGGCGGCGCTCAGGGGTTACTCCTGGCTCTGCACTCAGGAATTACTCCTGGCAGTGCTCAGGGGATCATATGGGATGCCGGGGATGGAACCCGGGCTGGCAGAGCCAGCCGCGTGCAAGGCAAACGCCCTACCTGCTGGGCTATCAGCTGCTCAGTTTCCCCAGCACCATTCGTTGAAGAGGCTTTCTTTGATTCACTTAATATTTTTGCTCCTTTATGGAAGATTAAGTGATCGTATATTTGAGAGTGTGTTTCAGTATATTCAGTTCTATTTCTTAGGTCTACAGGTCTGTCTCTAACAATACCATGCCGTTTTAATTACTACTGCTTTGTAGTAGAGTTTGAAGTTGGGGGAAAGTGATACCTCCCATCTACTTTTCCCCAAGGATTTCTTTAGTTATTCTTGGGGTTTATTATTCTATACAAATTTCATGAGTGTTTGGTCAATTTCTTTGAATAATGTCATGGGTCATCCTGGTTCTTAACAATAAAAATATTCCATTTTTAAGGTGTGAATCCTTATTCATGGAACTCATTTCTGTGTCACTTTGTGAAGGAATCTGTGAGAGCCATCAACAAAATACATATGATAGAAGCCATGTGGTATGTTAGCTTATTTTCTAAGATCATGGGGAAGTCAGGAGAGTGAGGTGCAAAGCACTTAGTATGAGTAGAGTCAAGTTTATACAATTGTGCTCCACAACTATTATTAAACACTCTGAGGCCTGGGATCTGGTTTTTTTGTTATTAATATGTTATTATACCACCGTGAGATATATAATTCAAAGATGTTCATGTTTGTGGGTTTCGGTCACACAGTGTTCCAGCACCCATCCCTCCACCAGTGCCCATTTCCCACCACCAATGTCCCCGATTCCCTCCTCCCTGCCCTAGCCTGCCTCTATGGTAGGTTCTTTATCTCTTTTCTCTCTTTCTCTCGCTCTTTCTCTCTTCATTCTCTCACATATTGTGGATTGTAATACTTAGACTTAGAGGTTATCATGTGCATCTTTTTTTCTGTATTTAATGCTCAGTTCTAGGTTGGTATTAGCACTTTCCACAATTATTAGCACATTGTTCCCTTTCTCTGTCTTACCTGACCTCCTGACTTCCATACGTTTGTGGTAATTTCCACCTTTGACAAGACCTCCTGATCCATGTTTTGCCTAACTTTGGATATTGATATTGGTGTGTGTGTGTGGGGGGGCTTATGTTTTGAAAATAAATGCAGTCATTCTATATCTGTCTTTTTGCTTCTGGCTAGTTTCACTCAACATGATCCTGTCCATGTCCATCATATATAGGCAAATTTCATAACTTCATTTTTCCTAACAGCTGCATAGTACTCTATTGTGTAGATGTACCAAAGTTTCTTTATCCAGTCATCAGTTCTCGGGCATACTGGTTGTTTCCAGATTCTGGCTATTGTGAATAGTGCTGCTATGAAAATGAAAGTGCAGATGGTGTTTCCGCTGTGTGTTTTTGGCTTCCCGGGGTATATTCCCAGGAGTGGTATGACTGGGTCAAATAGGAGCTCAATTTCTAGTCTTTGGAGGAATGTCCATATTGTTTTCCAGAAAGACTGTATCAGTTGACATTCCCACCAACAATGGATGAGAGCCCCTTTCCCCGCATCCATGCCAGCACTTGTTGTTCTTGCCCTTTTGGATATGTGCCAGTCTCTGTGGTGTGAGGTGATATCTCATTGTTGTTTTGATTTGCATCTCTCTGATGATTAATGAAGATGAACATTTTTTCATATGCCTTTTTGGCTATTTGAATTTCTTCCTTGTTGAAGCTTCTGTTCATTTCTTCTCCCCATTTTTTGATGGGGCTGGCTGTTTTCTTCTTGTAAAGTTATAGCAGTGCCTGATATATCCTGAATATTAACCCCTTATCAGATGGGTATTGGGTGAATATTCTTTCCCATTCTGTGAACTGTCTTTGTATCTTGGTCACAGTTTCTTTTGAGGTTCAGAAGCTTTTTAGATTCATGTAGTCCCATATGTTTATCTTTGCTTCTAGTTGCTTCATTAGTGGTGTTTCACCTTTAAATATGCCTTTAGCTTCAATGTCGTGGAGGTGGGATCTGGTTTTAACATAGGTCTACTTTACTTTGCTCTTAGAACTGAAATTTGGGGAAATATATGTGGATGTTTTCAAGTATTTTATTTCCTTTCTTATGGTATTTTATTTGGGGGTTCTATCAAAACAGTGATGTGGAAAAATCAAGATCTTGGTATTTTAGGTAGAATTAAGGACCTAGCAGGAACCATATGTACCTAATTTCCTTTCTGCAAAACTAGGCATGTGGACAGGAAGTCTTTGCCTTCCTTCCTGACCTATTGACTTTCAAGAAGTAGGCTGGATATCCTGGTACTTGAAGATGTAGCCCTGAACGAGAAAGGAAGTTCTAGTGAGTGTGCAGGGACCTTAGAGGAGTGTTATCAGTCACTGGCTCGCTCGCACCTCCCTGGTTTGGGCTGGAGAAGTGCTGAGCAGAGAGGGCTGCAGGCAATAAGCCTCGTTCCCAGGTATTTTTTTTTTTTTAAATCAAGGGCATGAGTCAACAGTCCAAGACCTCCTTCTCAAGAAGACTTATGTCCCTGTTCATTGTATGCTGTGAACTCAATCACATTCTTCTGGATGACCTTCATGAAGAAGGTAGCCATGGGAAATGAACTAATAATTTCCCATTGTTAGTTCATCATGTGGGTGTGATCATCCCAGAAAATGGGAACATTAGTTATTATCAAAGTTGGACCAATGTAGACACCAATTCGTACTCCTCTGATCTCTTATTTGATGGGAAATGGTCTCTATCATGGTACCACACCATTTCACTTAATGTAGCTCTAGAATACAATTTAAAGTCAGGGGATACAATCCCCCATTTCTTTTCCTTTTTTTTTAGAAGTTCTTTCCCTACTCAGAGAGGTTCATGATTCTATGTGAGTTTTAGTTGCATTTGCTTTAAATCCTTGAAGAATATCATTGGAATTTTATTTTGTTTCATTTTTGCATTTGGCACCACACCTGGCAGTAATCAGGGTTTACTTCTGGCTCTGCAGTAAGGGATCACTCCTGGCAGACTATAAGGGGTGCCAGAGATCAGACCCAGGTCACTAGGCAAGCACCCTCCTCTCACTCTCATGCATAACTAACAACTTCAGGGTAACTTATGTAAAATGATTTCTCAAACTGATTTCTGAATTACCTTTCAATCTGAGACCTCTCTAGCAGACAGTGTTTAAATCCTCTATCTTTTCCCAGGGTTTCAAGTTTGGGTGGTTTAGAAATAGTCTTCATTTTCTTAGAAGGGTGAATTAAGCTTCTAAAGCATAAATTCTTTGGAAAGAAGATTGCTATTTTTGAAAAATTTATTTCTTATAACATGCTTTTTATTATGAAGTTGTTTCAACTAATTTGAGAAGAGGTTTGAATAACCACTTTCCTTCTGTGGCATAACAATGACATTGCTTTATATGCTAGCATCTGGAGGCACCCACACTTCTACATACAAATGATGGCACTCATCCAGCATCCCCAGATGTCTCTAAGGCCAGAATATAGCATTCCTGAAACCCCACTTCTCCTACTGGTTGTGCTCTACTGACTTCTTGTAACTACTACTAGCAGTAGTGAATTGACCAGCATAGTACCCAATGTAGTTGGGCGCTTGTCATGACACATTTCCCCAGCTGTTTTCAGTTCTATCATTATGTGAGAGGCAGCCGAGTTGTCTGACTCTAGTTCCTTGCCTTTGCTCATGCTGTGTGCTCTTTTCCACATCTAACAATCACTGGGATTCTTCCCACTCACCCACCCTCAGCCAATATTAGCAATCAGCTTTCTGGTAACATGGAGCCTGAAGAGGGAAAATAAGGCCAGCAGCACTTCTTAAACCTTTTCTACTTGTGACCCCCCTTTTATCCGAAAAGCTTTACATGATCTTAGGTATATAAAATAGTTATAGCAATCAATCATTTGCTGTTAATATAGCAGATATTTATTTTAGACAAACTTTTTTAAAGTTACATGACTCCATGAGGGTTTACAGTACAGCATTTAAGACTAAGGTCTAGGGCTCCTCTTTGGTACTCTGGTTAGAACTGTGGTGAGTACTGAGTGTGTGTGAGTCCAAGAAAGATGCCAGATTCCTGGAGCTGAAAAGACGTGTGAGATCTCTGTGAATTCTTTGTCCATGCTTTTAAGCCTAGTTTTCTGGGAGGTCTGTAGACGTGAGCCACCTTGTCCCAGGCCAGTATCCTCCCTCACTCACTGTGATCCAGCACTTACTCTCCCCTGCCCATACTGCCAGGAAGTGAGTACCACTCAAGCTTTCCAGACCATGAGACGGATGGCTGCACATTTGTCAATGCCTGCTGTGGTGTTGATCCCCGCAGGAGATGGAGATGGCACCGCTGTCCTGCATGAGCGTCCCTGTCTCCGCAGGACAGGGCTTTAAGACACTCATCAGATTGTGTGTTGCTTCTAAGTAATGAGCCACGAAATTGACATTATATGTTTTAATTATTATTAATGCCTCACAGGGATGACTGGTATTAATTATCCTATAGACATCCCAGATGTATTTCTCTCTTTTCATTTCTTTTCTTTTCTTGAATCCATATGGTCACAGTGTTTGAATACAATTAATCTGAAGGGAGCATTCACATTATGAAGGAGTAGGGGGACAATCTGGGGGTGGCCAGGAAATGGTTGCAGAGAACTGATGATTTTTTCTGAGGTAGGCTGGGGTGATGCAGTTGTGGAGGTTCTCTTGGTTAGTGCCTTATGATTGCGAAAGTCTCCTCCACAAGTCACGCTGTCCTATCTCTGGTCTTTGTCATAGATTATCAGGCTTTATATAGTCTTTTAAGAGGAAGAGGTATTTTGCCACTCTCAGTTTGTTCTCTTCGGCATGTCCCTAGCAGTAAGAGCCAAGTTGTTAAATCTCAAATCTGCCTCAATATGCTCCCTCTAGTTTTTTGACCCCCCAAACTGTGTCCTTCAACTTAAAAAAGTTTGCATCCCCTCTCAATTGGTCTCAAATTTGCTCGTTTTGAAGGTCTGAGAAGGGTGGCTCATTTCTGCTTCCTTCTCCCTTTCTCTCTCTTGCTCTATGCCACCCATCAGAGCAGGCAGGAGTGTTGTTGCCTCTAATGTCAAGGATGTGATTGGCATCTCACTGACTCTGGAGCTGTCAGAAGGTTGATATGTTTGCTCAGTCCCCTGACCCTGTCTCCACCCCTTTGGAAGGAGCCAGGCCCATCTTGTCCCCGATCTACATGAACAGATGTGTTTCGTCAGTGGAGCTGGGTGATACTTTTATTCCTAACCAGTGAGGCATGTTAGTAGGTACAGGTTTGGCCTAACAGAGCTTTCATTTCTAACTTTCCCACCCCTGACATCTAGGAAGCCTTACCTTAGGGGAAACCTGAGTACTTGAATTAACAAGTATGTGTGGCATAGGGCACCTCCAAAACACCAGGCCTCTCCTCAGTGCCCAGATTAGCAGCAACTACATTTCAGCTTTATCTAGGGTCTTGGTGTACTGGTACCTGGGTGCTGGTCATTTGGGGGAGGGGGGGGGAAGGGAGAGAAGGTGAGGAAATCACAAAGGTCTAAAGGGTCCAAGGGCACAGGTTATCTGCTAATAAGAGTGCCACCCTCTGTGGCCAAGGGGAGGGGGAGTACCAGGGTCTGTGGCTGGCATATGTGCTGAGGCCCGTGTATGGAACCTTTGTGCCATGCTTAGGAACTTCAACCCTGATGGGTGATGGGAGGGCAGGTTAACCACGGGGTGGGAGCTTTGCATTAGGTCGTTTGCTGTCACAGTATGCTGCTGAGTTCTGGATGTCCTTGGCAGAGGTTTGCATGGACTGAGGCAGAAGAGATGGAGCCCAAGAGAAAGTGCTGGAGTGTGCTGAAGTCTCTCTCTGTGAACTTCTTCCTGGAGTCTGGCCCTAAGGATGAGCGCTGAGGCTGCAATGGCTGAGTGCTCTTAGTAGTGGGAGGACTTGAGGGGACAAGGGACAAAAAAGCTTTAGTGAACCATGGACTGCCCAGGCAAAGGGGTCAAGAAAATAGTGAGGGACAGGAGTCCTGTTTTCAGGAGGAAAGTTGGAAGTGCTAAAGATCCAGGTTGGTTTGAGCTCCCATTTGACCCAGCATTACAACTCCTGGGAATATACCCTGGGAAACCAAAATCACACAACGGATACACCATCTGCACTTTCATTTTCATAGCAGCACTATTCATAGTAACCAGAATCTGGAAACAACCAGAGTGCCAGAGAACAGATAACTGGATAAAGAAACTTTGGTACATCTACAGAATAGAATACTGTGCAGTTATTAGGAAAAATGAAATTATGAAATTTGTCTATAAATGGATTGTCATGGAGAGGATCATGTTGAGTGAAATTAACCAGAAGGAAAGGGACAGATATAGAATGATTGCATTTATTTGCGGGATATTATATATGTAGTATATATAATAGCATATATATAGTATATTATATATAATAGCATATATATTTATATTTAGTATGATACCAATATTCAAGGTCTGGCAAAACATGGATCAGGAGGTCTTGTCAATAGATGGAATCAGTCGCAACTGTGTGGGATCAGAGGTTAGGTAAAACAGAGAAGGAAAGAAGGGAACAGTGTGCTAATAATCCTTGGAAATGATACCAGCTAGAATTGAGCATTGAATATAGGCAAAAGGACATACATTATAACCTCTAAGTGTATGTATTGCAAGCCACTATGTATAAGAGAAGGGAGAGAGAGGCGAGAGAGAGAGAGAGAGAGAGAGAGAGAGAGAGAGAGAAGAAGCTGGGATGGAAGGGAATTGGGGACTTTGGTGGTGGGAAATGGGCACTGGTGGAGGGACAGTTGCTGGAACACTGTATGACTGAAAACCAAACATGAACATTTTTGTAGCTGTATATCTCACAGTGGTATAATAAAATATTTATAAATAAATAAATAAAGATCCAGGGTGGTTCTCCGCAGGAGAGAGAGGAACTCTGCTTTCCAGGTACACCTGAGATGCAGCTGGGAAAAGGGGGAACCGCAGCTCTGGGTAGGAGGCGCCTGTGGAGAATGGCCTCAGGAGCTTCAACTGGTCCTTGTGAGCAATGACTCGCTCTTCTGAAGATGGAAGGAGATGGAAACTATGGGAAAAAAACAAAGTTTAGTTCTTTTTTGTTTTATTTTGTTTATGAACCGAATCGATTCATTTGCAAAGTGAACCTCGCTCAAACTCAAGATTAATAGCATCTGCCTCTTTTCCTGCTATTGCTCAACACTTCTTACCTCAATATGAGTCTTAGCTGGTCTGTGTGCTAGAACGAAAATACTCCCATTATGAAAATAAGAGTGAGCTCTTACTCCTACTCAAGTTGTGGTAGACAAATTACAAGTGAAAGAAAAAAAAGAATTATTCTGCTTTTTACAAATTTACCTGCACAACTTAAAGTCGGGTTTCTGCCCTTCACACTGCCGTGCTCTGGGCAGAATTCTTTGTGGTAGGCAGTGCACCATGCATTATAGGCTGTGTAGCATTATCCCTGGTCTCTCCCTCCTAGATGCCAACATTACCCACTTCCCTGTTGTGACAACTGAAGCATCGCCTCACATTCCCTGGGGTACCAAATGCCCCTGATTATGAAACCTGGACCGGGGACAGACTGGCAGGGAATTTTTTGGTGGCCCACAGCCAACAGTCCCTTCTAATCCTGTCCAATCCCAGTATTTGTGTTGCAAATTACCCATTTTCCTCCTCTAAAATCGCTAAAATTGGGGCCTGTTACAGTCTATTGTGCTAATAGTAAAATGCTATTGAGGACCATGTTATTGGAGGCAAATGGATTTTTTTCTGTCTCTAGTTCTGCAATGAAAAGTCCTCTGGTGTTGCTATTTAATTGGTTAGTGGTAGCTGTTTGTCAATTTGCCAGCGGGTTCTCGCTTAACTGCTTGGATCTGACATTGCTAAAACATAAATGTAGAGTGATTGAATTGCGAACATGCTATTAAATGCTCTACAAAGCGCCTTTCCATGTACTTCTGCTTTAGGCTTTTGTACTCTATCGATTGATTTGAATACTAAAAAAAAAAACCCTTGGCATAAGCAGTCCTGGTGAGAAAAGCCTTCTGTTAGAAAAATTGCTGGCCATTGACACAGGGACAATGGGAGGGGTTTTGTTTGGTTTTTCCACTGACACAGAACAGGCCTTAAGCGGTGTCTGCTTAGATGAGTAGGTCTTGATGGCCCATAAAGAGAAGGGGCCCAGTTCCACGAATCTTTATGAAAAAGATCCAATTAAGTGAAAAGGGCCCAGGAAATGCCTTGATACCTTGATAACACATAGTTACAGAAGAATTCAGTCTAACTGCTAATGTAGACGATTGCCAAGCATTGTTTGGATTTCAGAGCTAGTTACCGTCTGAGACCAAAAAGTGGTGGCCCTTTGGACAGGTTGTCTGATCTTTAATGAAATAGAAGATAAAGGAAACTTAGCACGACCTTAAAAGAATGTTGTTTTGAGGGCTAGAGAGATAGTATAGGGATTCATTTCTTTTGCTTTGCATGTGACTGACTCTGGATTCCATCCCTGGTGCCACATGTGGTCCTCCTGAGCACTACCAGGAATGATCTCTGAACACAGAGCCAGGAGTAAACTCTGAGCACAGCTGTGTATGGCAAAAACACAAACAAACAAAATATAGAGGATTCTGCCTCCTGCTCATCTACTAGTATCTCTGGATACTAAAGAGTTATGTGCGATGGTTGGGGACTGCTGGGGACTGTCCTGCAAGTACCGATACACTGGGGCCAAGGAGTGGTTTCAGCCTTCCAGGGTCAGGCTTTCCCATGTTCCTGTACCTTCAGCACATATCACATGGTTTGAAGAACCCTGAGTGGGAAGGGTGCAAAGCACAGTTGGTGTAGGCCTGTTGGTCCACTTGTTCATCTCCTACTATGAGTAGCTGTGTAGTTTTAGTTGGTAAAAGAAGAAATTTTTTTTCTTTTTTGGGTCACACTGGCAATGCTCAGGGGTTACTCCTGGCTCTGCACTCAGGAATTACTCCTGACAGTGCTCGGGGGGACCATATGGGATGCCGGGAATCGAACCTGGGTTGACCACATGCAAGACAAATGCCTTACCTGCTCTGCTATCGCTCTGGTCCCAAGAAAGAAAATTTTGTTAGATGACAATTGCAGAAAATATGGCTGCTATAGATACAGCCAGGGGGAAATCATTTAACACACAGCAGTGGGTTAGAACATCCTACATCCAAGCTGCCTGGGTGGCCCTCTTATGAGAGCATCCTGCTTCAGTGTTTTTATCTGTAAATATCTTTTTTTACAGACATTTCATCTGTAAATATCTTTACATCCCCATTACTGTCCTTTCCAGCCAACATGGAGAATTGGGACTGTTCTATTCCCTCCTATCAGGCACTCAGGGGGAATTACTAGTGTGGAAACTTTTCATCTGGCCAGAGTGTTTCTGTGGACAGGCTCATGGATTTCCATCACAGAAGATGTGCTTTCTTGAAAGAATTCCCCGGGGTGGGGGTATCTTCTGGGTGCTTATGAGAAGCAGATGCAAGCACAGCTTCTGGTCCAGGAAGACCAGGCCGAATAATACTAACCTGGGCCTTTGTTTCTGTTTCAGAACCCCTCCCAGCTCCCCTATGGAAAGGCCCTCTACAGCTATGAGGGGAAGGAACCCGGAGACCTCAAGTTCAACAAGGGCGATGTGATAATCCTGAGGCGCAAGGTTGATGAGCATTGGTTCCACGGAGAGCTGCATGGGGTACATGGCTTCCTGCCGGCCAGCTACGTGCAGTGCCTGCGGCCTTTGCCACAGGCCCCACCCCAGGGCAAAGCACTTTATGATTTCGAGATGAAGGACAGAGACCAGGATAAAGACTGCCTCACCTTCACCAAGGTAAGGCGGACTCTGTCCACAGCCATTCACCACACCGTTTCCTAGCTGACCAAAGCCACATAGAGCCGGCAGCTGGAGCCAGAGTCTGAACTTCTGCTGAGGTTTCCCTTCGCTGTAACTCCTGGGTGGAGAGCGTCATTGTTTCTAACTCCCAAGATTTTGTTGCTGGGAATGAGACAGCTCATCGTCAGACTCCAACTCCAGCCAGAGCTTACAGGTGCTTTTCCGGTGACAGTGAGCAGGACCCCGTGACCCTGAGAGGTAGTAGCTGGGCACGGACATCAGAAACAAAGATAATGGAATCTTTCAGAATTCATGGATGTGGAGAGGTTGCTGCTAGAGACACCCCACACATTGTTGTCAGGGACAGGGATGTGTGCCACAGCTGATTCTGTAGCTAAAAGGTGCTCAGGGGTGTTGGAAGTCACCACATCAGTCTGGCTGAGATGGACTGTGGTTGGTGACAAATCAAATAGTATTTGACAATGCCCAGGAGGGCGAAGTGAAGTGCTGGGGGGCTTGGTTTCTGGTCTCCCAGGGCCTTTAATATTGTAAAATATCTGGGGCAGAGTGATTGTCCTTGGACCAGGATGAGCTTTTCCCAGCCTGGATTGTAGCTCTGTGACCTGCCCCTTCTCCCTCCTCAAGGTCCTGGGAGTGTTTTGATGTCAACTATCCACATTGAGTGCTTTACCTGCACTTTCTCTTTGCAGTATCTGAAATTGCCATGGAAGTGGTTGGAGTCTGTCTTCCTTATTTTAAAGCAAAACTCTGAGAGGTTATATGTCTTATTTAATGCTGGTGAACTTTCTCTCCCTTACTTCTAACTTTTCTCTTTTTTTTCCCTCTGTTCCTCTCTATGTCCTTATCTCTTGTCTCTTCCTATCTTCCTATCTCTGTCTCCCCTTATCTCTCTGTCCTTATCTCTGTCTCTGTCTCTCTTTGTTCCTGTCTCTGTCCCTATCTCTCTATCCCTTTCTCTACTTGTCTAGCTATCTTTGTCTCTGCCTCTGTCTCTGTCTTGCTCTATCTCCATCTCTCTCTCTCTCATGCACATACACACACACACACACAGACACACACACACACACACACACACACACACATTTGGCTGCAGTACTGGGCTCCCTGGAGGGCTGCACACCATTTTAGAGCAAATTTGGCATACCCTGCACTTGCTGCTATTTATGTCTTGTTCCATTCTTTATTCTGACAATGACTAATCTATTTTTCATTCAGGGATTCAACTCTTCCGTTTATCAAAGGTGTTCTGATGATAATTTCAATTGTCTCTCTGATGCCTCTTCCCAGGGAGCTCCCACCACTGTTTCTCTCTCTTACCCTCTGTTTGAGATGAGGCAAGCAAGCTGACTGGAATACAGTATTGGGCAGTAGACTCCTCCATTTTTCTTATTTATCTACCCAGTGGCCTCTAAGAGCTACCCCAAGAAAGGAAACCTTGGAGACCTGTGACAAGGTTCAGAAAGCTGAGTAACTGTGGGTCTGCTCATGTCCTTGCTAGGAAGAGGGACTCATTCTGTCTTCTAAGCTCTACTGATATCAGGGGGTAAACACAGAGCTTAGAGGAAACCTCACTTTCAGCCTCTTCTGGCCTGAGCAAAGGCCTATCTTCCCATTACCTTTATAACCTGCCTCATCCTATGACTGCCTCCCTGGGAAACTCAACTCCAGGGTGGAGACAGGAGGATAGAAAAGAGGGACTTGTCCATTCATAAGCAAAAACACACTGGACCCTAACTCTATAGATGGCATCCAAGATTCTGAAGTCTAGTGGGAGAACAGGCAATAACAAGCCAAGAATTAAGTCCTCTAAAAATTTAAATGCTTGGTGAACATTTCTAGTTGCTTGCTCAGCAAAGTCTCAGTCAATGATAGGATTCTATATTTGAAGTTACAAAGAAACACTCAGATAATCTTTGTAGAAAATTCAGTTCAAACTATTAGGCTGCCTTAAATTCACTCTGCAGCTTTGTGTTTTTGTGTAAATTGCTTTGGTTGATCATAACCACCCCAGACTGTGGGCCACCACACTACTGAGAGACACAATTATGAGGGTTCTGTGTACAAAGATTGGGGGCCAAGACAGTCTGGTGGGAGGGTCCCTTCACAGCTGGTGACTGTTCCCATTGATAGATAGTTGGGAAGCGTAATATCTCAGGATGTTGCTCAGGGACTGGATTTTATTGAAGTTGTGGATTGATGATGAAAAACTCCAGGGCATGATTCTCAGGGAAAGTCATTTTGGGGTTGTCCCACCATGATAGATAAATTTGTCATCAACATCTGCTTTTTCTTTATTCTCCTTTGGATAATGGGACACTGGGGCTGCCATTTTGAAATTGCCCCCTCATCTCCACTTGTTTCAGAGGAAGCCTTCAAATGATGGCTCTCCCTATCATATTCGCAGTGTTCTTACTGCTCACCAGATGTTTCCTGATGCCCAGGACACCTGAGCCGAGCTCACGGCCCCTAGGTCTGGAAGGTTGCTTCTTTGAATGGCCTTCGTCTGCATTACTCTTCCAGAGGCCTAATCATTCTCTGATCATAGCATTATCACTGGTCAAATCAGCTTAGTTTTTTCCTCTGGAAAGCATTTTTCTGTTTCTTCCTGCACTTCCTAGGAAAAAAATGCTCTCTGAAATCTGAAGGTGGTTCTAACTTTCCTTTAGAAAACATCTTTGTGTTGAGATTGATTAGATAAAAAGGCACAAAGCAGGTGGATCAAAGCAAGATTTTTACCTCCTGTTATGGCTTTTGAATAGTCCTGTTAAAATTGCTTTAATTAATCATTTTAAAACCAAAGGCTTTGTTCCATTTATGAAGATAATGAATAATTACTTTTGTAAAGCAGCTATAAAAAGCATGTTTTATTACATTTTAGTAGTCCCACTTGAAAAGATGTCAGCTACTCTCATAGCTCCTTGGGGGTGTGGGACTGGGCAGTGAATACCTTCCTGCTCCCCATCTTCTTCTGCTGGGTGAGGGGGAGTTGGGATGGGCTCATGAGGCCACACCCAGGGTCAGCACTTTTCAAACAGAATGATCCCTTTTATGACTGGCTAAAGGACTCATGTACAAACTGTGCTGAACTGTCAATTTCTCATCTTCTAGGTCAGGGCAACTATACTCACAAAGCAATACAAGTAAGGAGGTGAACAAGAGGGGCCCTGAATTGTTCCATTCTTTCTGTGGCCTCTTATTCCAGATTACCTTATTTTTATTCTCCTACAGGATGCAACCTATCTTTATTAATCCCTGCCCATATAATGCATGATGATTTGCATTATCTTGCCAGTTTGCTGTGATGGACGAAAAGGCCTGGGGCTTCCCCTTAGTGCAAGCACCCTAATGCTCAGGATCATCACAACCCAAGGGATGTTTACAGGTAGTAGCTGCCCTCACATATTCACTTTGGCACCTAATTAGCATGGTTCCCAGAACCTTGCCATGTTGACTTGAACCTTGGCCAGACTTGCAGGCTAGCCACATGGCAAAATTATGGGACGTAGGTGCACAGCAGCGGTTCCCTTCTGATCTGCAGCTTACAGCCCATCTCCACCTCAGAGGCCAGAGGATGCTCTGAGTTAGCAATAGTTTTTCTTTTGTTTTGGCCCACACTTGGCAGTGCTCAGGGCTTACTCCTGGCTCTGCACTCAGAGATCATTCCTAGTGGCTAAGGGGAACCACATGGGCTGTCGAGAACACAACCCAGGTTTAATGTGTACAAAATAAGCACCTTAGCCTCTGTACTGTCACCCAGACCAGCAAAAATAATTTTCAAACACTACCACAGTTGGTCTTGACTTTCCTCCTGTCTGTGTCATAAGATTTTTACGGACACTGCTGAATGTTTAATAATCAATTCCCCACAGGGTAGAAATTCTCTCCTTTTTTTCAATGAACCCAACACTAATCCCAAACTATGTCCTGATCCAGAGCAGACTTAGATGTATTAAAACCAAATGAGACAGACGTACTGTGAAGCCAGATTTGAATCATGCTTTTTTTACTTACATAATGACTTGAAAAATTAGTTTGTGAGACTCTTAAAATTATAAAGTGGAGTTGTTAATATAATTCAGTGACTAAAGGCATTTATAAAATGGAGTTTAAAATAAATATAGAGTAAATATTTGCTTTCTGTCCTTCATTATCTTCCTGTGCTATAGGTCTATAACTGTAACATCTCTTTTTTATGTGAGCCCAGGAACTCGAGAGAAAATAAACATCTCTCTTAAGACAAATTCTACATACAGAGCTTGGGAGTCAGGCCTGGGAGTCAACCCAGACTTGTTTTCTTGGCATGGATCTCCTGAGTGACTGGCCAGGGGGTGTAAAATGTGAGGATCTTGCAGCGGCCTCACTGTGCCCTTCCTCATCTTGTCTCCCTTCCTCGGGGCACAGGTGGGGCTAAATGCACTGGGGATGGACTTGCTTGCTTGCAAAAACAGACCTGCCCGTGTCCAAGAGCTAAAGCAATGAGAATCCAGTGTCTCCTATGCATTCTGTCTCTTTGCTGAGTGCTAGACTACCTGGGAAGGTCACCAAAGACTCAGTCCCTACCTAGAGCTGCTGCCTGGAGTAACCACACCCTCCTGCCCTTCCCCTCACTTTTTCCACCTCTCCACTCCAAATTACAAGACTAGATACTTCCTGGCCCTATGCAAACAAAACATTTGGGCTAAGGTGAACAACCTGAGGAAGGGGGAGAGTAACTGTTTCTGCTCCGAGGGTGCGGCTGGCTGAGCTCTGGGTATTAACAACAGCTTCAATAAGGCTCCATGGGGAATCCTGGTTTTGGGAGAACCTCACAGATATGGTGACAGCTTAGTCTACAAGTTCTTTTAAGCCTACCAGTGTGTGTGTTGTCTCTGTGTGACAGTCACTGCACCCTCTGTGTCTGACCCTATACTGTCTGGCTGTTGACACCCCCAGACTGAGACCTCCTCTGCCCCCAGTGGTGGAGCAGAATGAGATTGTCATTCCATGTCAGATAGTGCTGGGCCTCTACTCCAAAGCTCCACTAGCTTACCCTCTTTTCTACAGCCAACACCAAAGTCTTGGCAGTCTGTAAGACCCCCATTACCCCTCACGCTCTCTAAGACTTAAAAAAAAGTCTTTTTTTTTTTTTTTTTATTTACCGCCCCATCCCCCCCAGGCCCCCATTTCCACCCCAATACCCCACCCCCCCCCCCCCCCCCCCCCACCCCTTTCCTCTCTCTCTCTCCCGCTCCCCCCCTCTTTTACCTTTTGTCTTCCTTTTTTTATCTTTTTTTTTTATTGTGTTTTTCTCCTTCCTTCCCCCCCTTTTTAAAAATTTTTTATAAGACTCTGTTTTTGGTCCTGACATATTCCACCCTGAGCTCTGCTAGGCTCCTGCTTCTTCCTCTCTCCCCACCCAGGACCTCTGTAACTCAGCCTCAGTGGCCCCCACATGATGAGGCCTTCGCCGCCACTCACACCTGTATTCTGCTCTGGTGTGATTGGCATGAGCACTCACTCACATCTGCCTGCCTCTCCTGAGTTGGATGAAGGGCTGGAGAAGATCATTTGTCATGCACTTACTAGAAGTCCCTGTGATGGTGCAGTGAGAGGCACCCAGCACTCGATAAGTATGTGACAGTGAAACTTTGTATGAAAATTCTGCCTTGACTGGGCAAGGCATCAACTGGTCTTCTAGTGAAAATAAGCATTTATTTCCCCTAACTTCCCTGATCCACTAACTTAGCCTGCCTTTAGCAAGCCTGTCCTGTGCTTCAGAGGCTGCTATTAGTGCCACAGGCAGTGGCTGAATACAAAAACAATGCACAGTGGGAGAGTAATCACAGTGGGTTGCTATGTTTGCGGCGCACGTGTGTGTAAATGTGTGTGTATGTGTATCGCAGATGTGTGGACATGCACATTGGGAGAGCTCCAGCACTGAGGAAGTCTGACCCCCTGACACACAGACCCCTCCATGCTGGTTTCCAGCTGCTTCACCCTGTGGTGAGGTTGCGTTCACTAGAGACCACGGAAAGCCTGTCACCACTTGTGGCCGTGGCCTCCTTTAAGAGGTGTAAGTTCTTCCACCACCTTGGAGGGAGCTATGGGAGAAGAGAGATTCCGGCTCTGGAGAGACACTGTGGGACAAAAGGGATTAATGGCGACTCTGATTCATGGAGACCTCTCCTAGCACTGCTCGCAGCTATCGGAGGAACAATTTTCTGTTATTACTGCAACAAAGGACTAAGGAAAATTTGAGCTTTTACTTTTAAACTTCCCCCTTTTCTGTGAAACAGAGTGATTTAGATATTCTCTCTATGGCTGGCTTATGTTCAGGAAAGAAGAGGCTGTTAGGCTCATGGCTGGGTCCCCTAGCCAAAGCGGGTGCTTAGACTGGAGCAGAGCTGACTGGGCAGCCAAGGCCCCAGTGCGTCTCTGGGGTTTTCTCTGGTCTCTGGTCTCTGGCTCCTTCTTACTTCTCAGAAGCCCCCTGACTGCAGGCGACAGAGGAGAGAGGGATGAAGTGATCCAGAAGAGTGACCTGCTAACACTCTGTGGCCCTTCACCGACTGTGCCTGCATATTGTGGATGTGATATTTCCTATAGCTCATTTAGAAAAGTAAAATATTGGGCCTGTGAAGGTTGGTTTATCCTGAGCTGCTGAAGGAATACTCTAAGGTTTCATCCTGTGCGTGGTATTTTTTAACTGAGTCCTTGATACCTGAGCTATGATATTTACGAAAATGGAGCTTTAAAGCGGTTTTGAAGCACAACACGCTTGTTCAGCCACCTCTGGAGATCTTCAGGGATTTCTTTGGAAACATGGGTATCCTGCCTGCTGGCGGCCAGCCTCACTGCTATCCTCAGAGTATCTGTAATCATCAGAGTTCAACTGTTTTCAGTTTTATTTTTCCATAGGCAGAATTTATGCATACTCTTTGGAGGAATTGGGTGAATTAATTAGAAATGCAGTTAAAGTCCCCTTTTAGGGAATTAATCTACCATGATCCCTTTTTCCTTGGTGTGTTACCCAATAATGGTGAAACAAGAAAGGCAATACACACACACACACACACACACACACACACACACAAATTTGTGTTCATAGCTCAGATTTCAGAGCATGTGGGGCCACCCTGAGGCCGTCTGAAAATCAAGTGAATCCGCTTCACAATGAGCATGCTGAATTTTCAAACATGATGAATTTGGTGTATTTTCAAAGTATGGGCTTTCAAGAATCAGGAAAGACACCCTGAGGGTGCCTACCCACAGTGAGTGATGAGTTTCACTTCCTGTGAAATTTGTCAGTGAATAGAGTCATGGATCTGAAAGTCAAGTGGCTTCATGGAAACAGCTTCCTTCATAAAACCATCAAATGCAACGTCATTGGTCCTAGAACACAGTAATCCCTTCCCAGTAGCCGTGATCTGTGTGTCTGATTGGATGCATTTGATTTATGCATTGGCTGGTAAAGCAGAGCTCTGAGGCCAACACCTGTCCAAGTGTTGTTTGCCTTTGTCAATCAAGTTTGATTGGCGCACTGCCAAATCCATCATTTATGGTCACTTTCATGCTCACACAACAGAGCTGAGCAGCTTTCAGCAGTTTGCAGATGGCACGTTCTTAAGCACTATCTGGTCCTTTCTAGAACGGTTTCCTGAGCAGTTACACAGACCAAATCACTTCAGAGGCTAAGCACCTGCACGACTTTGCATGTTCCCCCGACCTGGCGTTTTTCTTGGGCCATGACAGCCTCCATGTTGATTGTGACATGTCAGAGGTGCCAGTCTCAGAAATGGAAACTGGCAAGTCCAGTCCAACCTGTGCAGGCAGTTTTATCTCTGTCCTTTCCATCCAGTGCATGTTTCTGAAGGCGCGTTCCGCCTTCCTAAGAGGCTGCAGAGAGGCTCTCTTCCCTTTCCCTGGAATGCCCTGACTCCAGCTAGGAGCTAGCACTGCAGATCAGAGGCTTGTGGGATCAGCTTTGAAGGAAGATCATGGCCCTTCGGAGCCTGTGTGATGGCTGGAAAGGCATTGCTGTGTGCAGTGCACACGAGCTTTAACTCCGGGGGTCAAGCAAGTTGCAGGGAATTTGCTCCTTGCCCAGCACTCTGATATTCCTTATTGTGGTTTATTCTTTTTTGGTGGGAGTTTGGGTTGGAGGCAGAGTTGTGACAACCTTCCCTTGTTCTTTTTCTGTGTATGCATGTCTTGCTCCCTACACCTGCTTCCAGCCAGTGGTATTCTGGAGCCTGCCCGTGTTCTGACTCTAGTCAGACATTGGACTAGGAACTTCCCCATCAGTGTATGGGAGAGGATAGACATCTGTGACCAGAGGTCAATAAGCTACCCTGGTTACAGTGTGGGATATGCTTCCTGATGACCAAAGGAGGCCAGTGTGTGCCACCTACTCGCTTCACACAGAAGCCCTCCTTCTACTGGCAGGATACACAAGGGCAGAATTTCCGTGTGCTTGAGTTATATTGATTCAATAAAACTTTACAGTGGATGCCCTGCACCAAGTTCTGAGCTATTCTATGGAAGATAGGTCTCCTCGTCACACATCACACCTAGAGGCTGCTTGATACCGGTAGATGGAACATGTTAGTGCTGCTCGGGATGAGAAGGATCCCAACCACAGAGGAAGTGTTTGTCCTAGGCAGCTCTCCCTTAAGTATCTGTGTCTGCATTTCAGTGAAATAAGAGCTCAGCCCTTGGCCCTCATCCTGAGTCACTAGAGTGAGTCTTTATTTCCATGGCTGTGATGATGCTAAGGGAGTAATTGTGCCTGGCCTCTCTGAGCCCCTCTTCCCTTTATCAGGGTGAGCAATCCCACTTTACCACTTTACCACTTTCTCCTGTGCCTTTATGGGCTGTTTCAGGCTGCTCACAGGATTGGCTTTCTTCATGAGTGATGCCTTTCCAAGGTGAGTTAAGACTGACTGAGATATTCCAGTGGTTCCTGACTTATCTACTCTGGATAGATTTTTAAAAACTTACAAAAAAAAGTAAAACTTGAGTTGTGAGGGTACACATAAATTTCAGAGGCTGTTCCTAGCTCTGTGCTTAAGGGTTGCTCCCAGCTGGTTTGGAGTACCATGGTCACCTGCACTGACCAGGCACCTTAACCCCTACACAAGCTCTCCAGTCCCAGGAACAAGCATTTCAAAATCCTTACTGGTATAAATTACCACAGTTTTCCATCTGAGGGTCTGAGCAGATAGGAGGAAGAGAGAAAGACAAAAAGACAGCTCTGGGATCAGGATTTAAGGATTGAGTGTTTTCATGTGGCAGATTGTGAATTGATAAACCATTCTCCAAGTAATTACCTAGAATCCTTTCTTAATCTCAACACCACTAACCAGGCTTTTGTTTTCTTGTTTGTTGTGTGTGTATGTCCATGTGCTTGTATACATGGTGGGCTGCGGAAATTCCAGGATGAAATTCTGACTGTGATCAGAAGAGTGGATGACAACTGGGCAGAAGGGATGCTGGGGGACAAGATTGGGATCTTCCCCCTCCTGTACGTGGAGGTAAGGCCTTGCCATCTGACTTCTGCCACTTTAGTGCTTGTTTGCTCATCCGGCTAGAAGTAAGCTGACCTTGGAATCCCTATTCTAAGAGACTAAAAGGCTACTCAAAATCTAAGTTCAGTAGAGACTGCAGTGGGTTTGCGTTTCAGTACTATGAGAATTTGCTTGGCCAAGTTATTTATTTATTTATTTGTTTGTTTATTTGTTTATTTTATTTTATTTACTGTTTTGCTTTTTTGGGTCACACCTGCTAATGCTTAGGGGTTACTCCTGACTCTGCACTAAGGAATTACTCCTGGCAGTGCTCAGGGGACCATATGGGGAGTCGGGGATCAAACCCAGGTCATATGCTTGCAAGGCAAATGCCCTCCCCGCTGGGCTATCGCTCCGGCCCCTGCTTGGCCAGTTTTGAGTGGTCTGAAAGTTGCCCCATGAAAGAGGCACACTGTGCCCATTTATCTTAAAAAGACTGTACTCACTCCCTTACCAGGAGTACTCTTTTCATATTCCCAGTGCCAGAGGAAAGGTACTCACATCCAAAGACAGCTCCACTCTGATGCTGAGTAGAGGAGAAGCATTGTGGGCCATTTATGATCTTTCTAGGATGCTGGGATTTAGTTGGCTCTTGTCCAACTTCAAGTCTCTAGAGCAAAGACAAGGCATATTTGAGGTTTATTAATTTCCTGTCTCTTTGCTGTAGCTAAGAGTAATCAAATGATATTATAAGAAGTTATTGAGTGTTGAGCATCATAGGATGCTTTATCTCTAAATCTCTGTTAAATTCCTGTTCCCCAAAGGTGACTGAATGCACAGGAATTTCGTGTGTGTGTGTGTGTGTGTGTGTGTGTGCGAGTGCACATGTGCACAGGCTCACAGTTTGTAAGTGCAAATCCACTTATACGTGTCCATGAGCTTGTGTTTCATTTAAACCACTGAAGTTATTTGATTGAGTCACTTCAGCTAACGCTTACTGAGTGCTTGTTGCTTGCCAAACACTTCTAAGTACTTCCTCATGTCATCTCTCAACAACTCTTGAAAATGAAAGCCATGAAATATATACTTTATCAAGGAGCAAATCAATAGGGTGGTCACCCAGTAAAGTGGTAGAGGCATTGTACACAGCCGTTTTCTCTAAACAGTCCTTCATTCCCTTCCGCCTTGAGTCTGCCACTAATAATTGCACTTCATTCAGTACAGTG
This sequence comes from Cryptotis parvus, assembly GCA_021461705.1. Classification (NCBI taxonomy): domain Eukaryota; kingdom Metazoa; phylum Chordata; class Mammalia; order Eulipotyphla; family Soricidae; genus Cryptotis; species Cryptotis parvus. The sequence continues at coordinate 24,540 of JAJIBD010005352.1, forward strand.
AAGTTATACACCAGAAAGTTGCACTTCATTCAGTACAGTGTAGTTACTCACTAATAATTGCACTTCATTCAGTACAGTGCAGTTACACTCACTAATAATTGTGAAGTTACACAGCAGAAGGCAATGGGGAAGCTTTGCCACACTCACTGAGCAGTGAGTAGATGCCACTTGGTATTTCTGACCCTGTCTTGTGATTCCAGTTGCCAACAACAATGCTTTAGTATGGAGTTCCAGGTGTTTTGCAGCTTGATCCTTCTCTTTTTCAATCTTCATCTCTTACCATTTCCTCCTTGTCCTTAAACATTAGAAACCAGTAGTGCTTGCATGATTGTTGTGGATAAATTGCCCCTGAGACACATTGGTGTCTCACATTGGGAAATGTGCACCAGTTCCTACTATCATTCATATTTCATAGGGAAAGGGAAGGCACTTTTCTGACATGGAGCCAGTGGAATAGCTCTGAACTTCAATTTTTTTTCTTGTTATCGGCTGTGATTATATAGTTGCATGAAGTCATGAGTCATGCATATCAAACTTACATACTTTAGACCGAAATTTGCAAATGTGCAAAATGGAGAACTCTATAGGACCCCTATGTCAAGTTACATTGTCAGTTATGCATGTGGAAGAACAGGTCAGGCCCAGAGGGCACCCCTTCTCAGAGATGAGCTATAGGGTCTCTCCAGAAAGAGTGTAACTGGTCATGGGGCTGGGAAACATGTGGCTGGTTCCTAACAGCCCTCCTCGTTCTGCAGAAGAGGCACATGGATAAGGCAGCATGAGTTCCTCTTGATGTCATTACTGGCTGCTTAAGTATTTCACCCTGGATCTATAGGGAGGCTCCCATTTCTCTGGTCCCCTCATGGCTCAGCCCTCATTCCCATCTCCATCTCTGACCTGTGCACAATCAGTTCTCTCATGTCCCTGTGCATTGCTGAAGGTTGGACATCCCCTGCCCCTCGAGACTCCAGGAGATAGGCATTCCTCCCAGGAGAAAAGGCACAACATACCACACAACTGTAAGCAAGGATCTTGCTTCACCCTGTCCCGCACCTTCTTAGACAGTGCCCTGCCTAAGTGCCCTGTTGCTCTGGGCCCCAGTGGCACAGCTTGTGCTCAGAAACCCACTGTTGAGTTCCCAGCAGCTGCAGAAGACACAGAACCACAAACAGTATTTGCTGAGACCATAACCAAGACTATATCAGTTTCTTCTGAAATGCTTGAAGTGCTTGAGGTCTGAAACCGAAGCCACAGAGATGGTCTTCCAAGCCGCCCTTCCCAACATGGCTTCCAGGGAAGGTCACGGGAGGCAGGAAAGTTTCCTGTGGGAGCAGAAGAGCATGTGAGACTAGAGTGGTTGAACTGGATTCTTTCCCAGGGTTTGCACTCAAACCAGACTAGTATGTTGGGGAGCCACAAGCTGTGATTGTGGCCTGGCCAAATGGCACTATTTGGAATGTTGTTTTGTCCCTGAAGAAGAGTGTAGTACTTATTAAGGAACTTGGGCACATATGTGACCTTGTCAAGTCATTCCTCCTTGGAGGCTGAGTTACGATGTGTCCATCCCCTTTCCTCACCAGGAAGGAGGATGCAGGCAGGAGCTCCACTGAGGAAGAAAGGGGACTCTCAGACTGTCACGCCCTCACCCACTGCAGCTGGTCTCTTCCCTGTGCTTGTGGACAGTCACAGTGGAACAGATGGTATCAAACTGACCTAGAGTTGGCCTGACTGTCAGATGCTGGTAGCCTGTTTCCTGAAAAGCAGCTTATCTCTAGAAATGTCTTACCTCCCTGGAATACTGTGACAGTCATCTCTCCTTCACACTCCATAGCCAGGAGGCTTCTGCTGCACCTCAGCCGCCACCACCTGGGCCTGCTGGGTGCTGGCATAATCTCTCCCCCTTGTTCAATACTCTCTTGCGTCCTCACTGTGTTGGAGTCCTTCTTTCCCAGACCTTTGACCTTTAGCTCTCTTCTTGGTCTGCTTCTCTTCTTGCCACCCCTATCCCACATATTTCAGGACCTGCCTTTTCTCCTCTGCTTTCAGATCTGTCCATGAGTAGCTTACACACCAGGCCAGCCACACTTTTGCCAGCTGCTACCCTCCCACTCGACAGCTGCCCTCATCACTGTCTACCAAAGGGAGAGGGAAGCGCAGATGAGGTGCCTTCATCCCCAGAAATAAGCACAAGCTCACCTAGTGCCTCCCTTCCGCCAGTCCCCATCTCTCCCCTCCACAATCTGCCTCATGGCAGGCATCTCTCTTTTCTCTCTCTTTCTTTCTCTCTCTCTCTCTGTCTCTTTATCTCCCTGTTTCTCTGTTTCTGTCTCTGTCTCTGTCTCTCTCTAACTTCGGTCTCTGTCTCTGTCTCTGCTTCTATCTCTCTCTCTCTGTCTCTCTCTGTCTCTCTCTCTCTCTCTCCCCCCCCCCCCCTTTTGGGCCTTATGTTGGCAAAACAGATACTGAAAGTTTATCAGGTATCTCCCTTTACCTACTTTCAACACTCAGTTCTTGTCTAAAAATGATCATTCCCAGCTATCGTTGTCATACTGGTCCGTTCTCTGTCCTGACTACCCTAAATCACCCCTAGTCACTCTCGTGGCATATGGGTCCTTGATAGTATTAGGGGGTGTGTTTTGTGGAGCCACGCAGAGATACCACACGCAGTGTGGCAGTGAACAGGCACTGCTTTGTCCTCTGAGCTAGTGAGTGAATAGAGCTGTTAAGTAGAGCAAAGTCACAGAACTGTGTGGAGAAAAGATTTCAAAGAAAATAACACTGGAATTAGATCACAGATTGGGTGCCTTGAAGTGGGCTTTTCCTGACGGCCCCCTGCAAGGTGGGCATTTGTAATGGAGCCGCTGACAGCCAGCCAGATGCCGGCAGGTGCTGCCTCCCTGCTGCTGCGGCCACTCAGGAGTCCAGGACAAGCGCTCTGGCCCTCCCTGCTAAAACTCAGCCTTTTGTCTTATTTTCTTCATTCACCAAATGTCTTCATTCACCAGTTGAAAACTCATGCCTTGTGTGCTAAGAACCTTGTGTTTTCTCCATCTTGTTCCCGCACTGGCCTGAAGTCCTAATCCAGGCCTGAAGTGAGGCTAAGTCAGACTGTCCCGAAAGAGGACACTCTGTCAGACTGCCCCAGAGGAGGATACCCTTTTAGACTCTCCCAGGAAAAGGACACCCTGTTTCCTCCTCAGTGGGGAAGGGACGAGGCGCAGATGAGCTCCCACGTGTTGTGACTCTGCTTCCATGTTGAGTCCTTTGAGGCAGGAGCAGGTGGGTGCCACTTGGGTATTGACTGTGCATAACCCAGTACGGGCGGGGGGGGGGGAGCAGAGGGGCTGTGGGTGTTGGCTCCATCACTGCACCTTTCAGTGCAGCTGTGTAGGTGGTCTCATTGCCCCCCCATCTTATTTCCTCTGACTCTTTTTAAAGTTTTCTTTTTCCTAAGTTTATTTTATTAATGATAGAGTTCCTCCAGTCCTCTTGAACACACACAGCTGTCCTCTCTGTTCCATTCTTCATTTTCGGCCACTCCCTTCAGATCTGAACTTAGGCCAGAGGTAGCCTATGCAGGAAGTGGCCTACCTTTGCTTTGATGAAAAGCTGCTCAAGGGGGACATCACAGTGATGCTATCATGTCTGTTTGTTTTTCTTGTTTGTTTGGGGACCATATGGATCAGGCTGAGAGCTTAATCCTAGCTCTGTGCTCAGGGAATCACTCTGGTAGGCTAACTGGACATATGAGGTGCCAAGCATCAAACCAAGGTCAGCCGTGTAAACCACCCTTCTCCAGCCCACGGACACTATCTTTCTAGATGTAAGCTTACTGAAAGCCCAGCCAAGACTCCCCTGCTGGGATGCTGCTTCCAGCCGCCACCTGCAGATTCTCCCTCTTAGGCACCACCCAGTACCCAGCAAGCAGTGAGAAGAGTTTATGAGGCCTGCTGGAGGCCTAAGATACCTGAACCTCAACACAAATTCCACGTTTCCAGTCAACACCAACTGGGTCAGCTTGTCCAAAGCAAGGTCTCCCAGTGACCACACCGGGAGGTCCCTGGAGCAGGTGAAGAGAAGGGAGAGCCAGTGTCTGCACTCCTTGATGAATCCCTGAGATAATACCGTGTCAGTGTATTATCAGGGAGCAGGTCACTGGGGCTTTGCTAAAAATACCTATAGCTATACCTATAGCTCCTGCATATAGGTTGTGTTCCAGTATTAGGAGCTATAGGTATTTTATACCTATAGCTCTGGTCACCCAGTGGCCAGAAGGCACCTCTCTCACAGGCCTTATTTCCTCTTATCAGAACAAACAGATGGGTGAGACTGGCCAGAATTCTTTTGTTCTGGTAAATGAGTGGTGTATGTGGGCACTGATCCTCTTCTCCTGCAGCTCTGCACATCACAACCCTGACCTGGGGCTCAGTAGGGCATGCTGGTAGCCGGCTCTCAAAACACAGAGCTGCTTCAGAAACCTTTCCCACAAGCCCAGAGGTGCCATGTCATCGTTTGTTGTGTTTCCTCCTGTTCAGGCTGGAGGCTGTGACTGAGCAGAGCGATTTGAACATATCGTCAGTTTTAAACATAACGGGGGACTGGCCAAGTGCAGAGAGCACGACACAGCCTGTGACCTCCACTTAATGAGACTCCCTCTTCTCCCCCTTTCTCGCTTAGCTCAACGACTCTGCCAAGCAGCTTATTGAGATGGACAAGCCGTGCCCAGCTGCTGTGCCTGGCTGCCATGCCTCCTTGCCCTCTGACCCTGGTGCTATGGCCAGTGTGGCCCTGGGTCCCACTTTAAGCAGCACAGGGGCGGTCAGTGCCTTTCAGCGGCGTATGGATGGCAAGAAGAATGCCAAAAGCGCCACTCCTTCACTGCACTCAGCGTGGCGCACAGGTCCTCCCAAGCCGCCAGCCACCGGCACTCCATGGAGATCAGCGCCCCAGTTCTGATCAGTTCCAGCGACCCTCGGGCTGCAGCCAGAATTGGGGACCTGGTTCATCTTTCATGCAGTGCTCCCACCCAGGTAAATTCCTCTTTCGTGTAAGTCCTCCCACCTGGTAAAATCCTTTTTCGTGCAGTCCCTCATCTGGTAAAATCTTCTTTCGTGCAGTGCTTCCTCCCAGGTAAATTTCTCTTTTTGTGTAGTGCTCCCACCTGGTAAAATCCTCTTTCATGCAGTGCTCCCACCAGGTAAAAGTACATGGAAAATGCAAATGATGGCTTCTAAGTGTACGTGAGTGCAACCCACAATGTGTGGGAGAAGGAGGAGAGAGAGAGGGAGAGGAGAGGGAGATAAAGAACCTGCCATTTAGGCAGGATGTGGGAGGGGGAGGGAATTGGGGACATGGGTGGTGGGAAATGGGCACTGGTGGAGGGCGGGGTCCTGGAACACTGTGTGACCGAAACCCCCAAGCGTGAACAACGTTGTAATTGTATATCTCATGGTGGTATAATAAAATGTTAAAAAAAAAAGTACATGGGGGTGTGCTCCTTTGTCATTTGATTAGAAGGCTGCCTCCCCAGTGACAGGGACACTGCCTTGAGGGGAGGGAAGGGTGCCTGGCCGCTGGCCCTCAGAGGCACTTCACCGCATTGGGCTTCAGCCCCACTTCATTTCTCTTGGGCACAGGGCACCTGTTAACCCAGTGGTGTCGCACAGATAGCAGTGGTGGCAGGGTGCCTGTTCAGGCTTGACATGGCTGAGGCCAGGGAAGTCTCTGTTCAGGACTCCTAGGAGTGTGTTGAGCATCAGGGCCGCCTGCTGACAGATGCACCCTTATAAATTATTTGTTCCTTTCATTAGGAGAAGTCAGAGGTCAGTCCAGTTGCCTCCTGAATAATGGAACAGCAACACTCACATGTCTCTGGGCCACTGTCCACAGAGAATTATCTGAGGGATTGGTGTGGGTGGGGGTGGGGACAAGCCATACGGCCAGTTCACTTTCCTAAAGCCCAAGACTCACTAATGGAATGAACTGGCCTTGATTACAAAAAGATAACTTCCATTTTTAGAACGTTTCCTCAGAAACCAAAACAAGATGTCAAGGACTGGGGAGGCACACCGTGGGTTGAGTGTGTACTCATGTGAGAGCCTTGGATTGAACTCTCAGCATGGCATGGAGCCCCTGCACAGCCAGTCTGACTCTGAGCAGTGCTGGGGTGGCCCCCAAATGAAGCACATGACTAAGGGAGGCAACCAACTGCCCATAAAGCTTCAGTAGTATAATTGCTTCAGCTGAGACTCTGGTTGACTCCCCGAACTCCCTGAGCACCACCAGAAGTGATTCCTGAGCCAGAGCCAGAAGTAAGCCCTGAGCACAGCCAGAAATTCTGAACAACACCCCTTCAATTAAAAAAAAAAAGAAAGATGAAGAAAAAAGTGCCTAAAAATCATGGGGCGAATAAAAGTGATCCGGCCTGAGGACCTTATGTGAAAGAACTTCCTTTGCAAACCTGGAAATCGGTGTACGGAGGGGCCAACTTCCCTGCAGTTCCTGTTGGTTTCCAGACTTTCTTTTCTCTTCCTTTCTCACTCTTCTTTATTGTTGTCACTGTTATCATGATGGCTGGGGCCGCTCATGTCTCTGGCTGTGGCACTTACACACCAGGTTGTGGGGCTCATGTGGTGTTGCTCACTGAGGATTGCTCTCCTTCAGAAGCACATGTACTCACTGGGGGTCACACTCCCTGGTCTAAGCATTCGCGCTGTGTTTCAGTTGTGGCACTTGCCAGAGGTTGCACGTATCATTGTGGTGCCTGCCCAGCTGCTATGGTATGACTGCATGTCACCTGTAGCACCAAAGATCACAAAGGCCAAAGCTATATGTGCTAGCACATGCGATAATTACTGGGATTAGGATGTGATTTCGCCCTGCTTGGTGCATACTCCCACCTCTGTAGCTCCCCAGCTTCCTCGGGGTTTCATCAGGGCTCACATGGCCATGTTTCTTTGCTCTGTGACTAGTGCCACATCCAGGGGGTCTAGGCTGTGTGTCAGGCCACGCAATGGTGAATAAAAGTCATGCCTAGCAAGGCCCCAGGAGCCCCCTTGCTGTGTGGAATGCTCAGGAACTGCTTCCACCTGCAGTCCGCTTGCCACGCTTTTCAGAAGAATTAGGTCGGAAGCCTTTTATTCCAAGGTTTTCATTGGGAAATACGTTCCTCAGAGTCATATTTCAGAGTAGTTTCAGAGTAGACATGTGTGATGAATAAAACATGCTCCTTTCACTACTCCTTGGGGTTATGACGGTGTTTTCTGAACTCAGACTAAAAATTTTAATAAGTGTATGTTTATTCTTGGGGCCTTTTCTGTGCCGCTGTCTCAGGATAAAGCATGCAGTCTGCCTTCCCTAGCCACCTCATTTTCCCTCTTAGAAATCCCAGCAGAAAAATAAAATGCAGATTTCTGTGACCAGAGGACCATGGAAGGGCAGAGACTAGGGCTCTAGCCTCTGGTATCTGCCTGATAGTTCCAAATTCACCCGTGGCCACAGTGCCATCTCTAGAAACTATTGTCATGTTTGTGATCAATACATTACTGGCTGGAATGGCGGAGGTGTGCAGGCTAGGGTGGGAAGCAATGCAGGGGAGTGCAGGTTGGGGTGGGAAGCAATGGTGGGGGCGTGCAGGCCAGGGCGGGAAGCAATGACCTCATCCTACTTTCCCGGCTATTCTAGGCACGCATGAGCTGTTCGCCACTCCATCTCAGGAGTGCTGTCTTGACTTCTTCCTTTTCTTTTCTAATTTTGTTTCTGATGATTGAACCCAGAGCTCATTCCCAGTAGATCTGGATTACATTCATAGTGAGTTCACAGGAGGGCAGCTTTCCTGGGCCACTGACTGTGGCCATCTCCTGGAGAAATGGTCAGAATATGTGGCTCTGGGGAACAGTCACTTGGGCTCCTTGGCACTTGCCATGATCACTTGAGTGCTATTTTCAGCCCTATTTGAGGAGAGTGTCAGCTCTCTGTGTCAACGCCAGGCCAGCCAGTGACTCCTGATGTACTTAAGTTTGTAGCAAATGCTTGTGGCAGTGTTTGAACAGGAGGTCAAACAGTATTGTTAGTGCCATCCATTTTTTTTTAGGTCACTGGCCCTCAAAACTGAAGGCCAGCAACTCCTGGTTATCAGCCAGCTCCCCATCATTGAGGTCTACTGTTGTGGTGGGCACAACCCCAGCACGTATCTGTGTTTTATTTGTTACCAGCCTTCTTTAACCACCAGTCTGTGGATTGGTGCTGTTGAGACCTCTGGTTTACCACCTTGGTTGTAACTGATGTCTGTCGACCAGCACTCAGACAATTGCTGGTCTGCAAGTGTGAAAGATGTTATTGAATGCTGTTTTAGACATCACCATGACCCGGGAAAGGAAGCAAGTGGGCCGACCTGCTTGCAGCGTTGAAGCCAGGTCAGAAAGTGGTGAGTGAGCTGGAGAGACCCCACTCTTCTGCCCACAGTGTGACAGTCCAGGGTCTTGTATACCTGGGCCAGATTCTAAGTCAGTCTCTCTCAATATTTGTATTTTTGCTATCTGTGATATTTTCTCACCAGTGGATACACACATGTTGACATGTCTACCCCCCAGAGCCTTGCACATTTGCATTCTGCTCAGGGGACTTCAAAGGGTTCAATTCAAGCCTGTTTGGTTCTTAGATGTGTTTGGGTTCCTACGGGATCCCTCTTCTGTGGAGGAACCTAGGACTGTTCTTCCGTAGTTTCCTGGACTTTGGAGATCTTGACATCCCTTCTCCTGGAGGCACATTTAGATTCTCATCTGTGGTATCTTCAGGGAGAGCAGAAATGATACTACAAATAGCAGGAACTGATTCTCTGACACTTCTGAAGGCCAGAGTTCAAATTTAATATATTAGGATGAATAAAAAAAAATTTGGGGGCTACAGGAAAATCTGCTTCATACCTTTGCCCTGCTGTCTGATGGTGCCTGTATTTATTGATCTCTAGATGTGTAGGTCAAATTTCTGCCTTTAAATCTTCAAATGACTTTTGCTTCTTCCCTTCTGGTGTCTCTGTTTTCCCTTTGGGTATCTTATAGGATACCTATCATTGTATTTAGGTTGAACCAAGAATAACCTCATAAAAGAGTTTCTACCTTATATCAGAAAAAAACTCATTTTAAATAAGTTCAAACAGATACCAGGGGCTGTGATTTCAACTTGTTTTGGGGTCAGACACAGCTCACCTTGTTGTGTCCCTCTCACTGGTAGGGAACTAGGTACTGTCCAGGGAAAGATGGTGCAGAACCAATGAACTGCATTATGCGGAATCTTGGGGAGATAGTTAACCCTCACAAGCTGGCCTGTGGGGGTTCTTTGCAGGAACTACCTTGAAAAATCACCACATAGTCTTGGCACTCCTAATTGACCCCTGACCTCTCCCTCAGCTCTGTGATGGACATGTGGCTTCTCGCAGTGCTTAAAAGCACTTATGCATAGCTCATCTTGAAGCCATCCATCCCTTGAGCATTGACTTCACACATTAAGCCCCCATAGTTTCAGCCCTTGGGTTCTTCAGGAGAACATAACGCTCTGTAAATCCCGTCAGCATGAGCCTGTCTCCTTGGGGACTGCCAGAGCACCAGTTCTCTTGAATGATTAATCTTTAGTTCCTTAAAATACAACTTCCAAATTAGCTCATGCCATGCTTTTAGTCATGAAATGTCTTGTCTGAGGTTCCTTTCACAAACACAAAAATGATTAATTCAAGTTCTGAGAATAAAAGCAGATGTTACCACACTACCTAGTTTCATACTAAATACAGACTGATGCTGGTCAACCAGACTCTGACCAAAAAGTAATTTTCTTTGCTTCTTAAAAAATAAGGAACATTAATTTTAAAATTATTTACTGGGAATGGGATGTGACTCTATGATGTGTGCATTTTGGGATAGAATCTCCAGGACCATATGACCCAATGTATTTTCCAGATATGGTTCTTCATCCCCACAACATAATGTGATCCCTCTAGCAAAAAAAGTTTTTAAAGTTTTTATTGAAGTAGCATTAACTTGTAACACTATGTATACACTAGAATTCACTATCATCTACTGTATTGTGACTCCCAACCAAAACTCTAATTTCTATATTTTCTATCAAATTTACCTTCATCACATATCACATCCCCATCCACATTGTTCTGGCATTCTGATCACATAAGTTACAAGTTTTATTTGTTTATTTTAACTTTTAAGTTTTCAGAATACAATTCAACATCTCTGTTATAATATCCACTAAAAGACTTTAATATACCACAGCACAATTGACATCTTTACTGGTTTTACCCTTCACTGGTAACCACCATGCTATTAGCAGTGTCTAAGGGTTAATTCTGTTTGTTTTCAGAACAAACATACCCTGGGATGCTCCTGGCTCTGTTCCTAGGAATCACTCCTAGCGCTGCGTAGGGGGACCATATGCAATACTGAGTTCAAACAGGGTTTGACTGACTGCAAACACGTGCCTTAACTCCTGTATTATCTCTCCAGCCACTGAGGTTTTATTTTTGTTTTGTATTTTATATTCATGCTTTTTAATTTTATGCTATGCTTTCTGTGCTCATATTACCACGAGGCTCAAGGTTTGGATATAACTTTTTATGGGTATAATTTGCTGTTTGGAATTGATTTATACTTAAAGTTAAACACATACCAGCATTTGTGCTGGAGGGAGGAGCCAAGATGGGACGTTCTGTGAATGCCTTTTTCCTCCTGCTCAGTTCTGTGAATGCTCTTTTATGGAACACATAACATCTGAATGAAGCACAGTACCCCACAAGATGTCTTGCTGAGAAAAAATTCTTTGGAGGGAACATCTCTCTCTTCAGGGTGACTCAACTCTGTGGAATGCAGAACTTCTGACAAGTCTAGAACAGAGACTGAGAGAGGATAAAGTGTCAGCAAGTCTTATAGGCTGATGATACCAGATAGAAAATGCCAACTGAGGATGGGAGGATGCTGAATGCAAAGAACTTAGAAGATACCAGTTTTATACTGGCTCTCACTAAGTTGAAGGCAGATGAATGGAAGCTTTAGATCACTTCTCAGACCACCTGAAGCTTGAAGCTCCAACCTCTGCTCCCATAATGCACCAGAAATAGTAAAAATACAAGTTCAGCTGCATCAAATGAAACAAGAGACTGTATTGGTACAGCCAAATGAAAATAACATACGTTATGCATGAAAATACTGAATGAAAATAACATATAATTTAGAATTCTGTATCCTGCAAGGTTATAACTAAGATTTGAGGAAATGATAAAAATTCTCAGACAATAGCTAAAGACATTTGATAATTTAAACTGGTTCTATAATGTACAGTGAATGGTTTTATATAAAAAGCAAAGTTCTAATGGCAGCAGAAATAATTTAGAACGTTTCCTGACTATAGGAAATACACTTGAACTCTCATGACAAAGGTTCAGAGTGAAATGTTGGAAAATAATCATACAGGAAAATAATCATACAGGTAGGGCATTTGCCTTGATGTGACTGACATGGGTTCGATCCCCAGCATGCTATATGATCCCCCAAGCACTGCCAGGAGTAATTTCTGTGTGCAGAGCCAGGAGTAATCCCTGAGCACTGCCAATGTGACCCAAAAAAGCAAAAAACAAACAAACAAATAAATAAGCCTGGACAGACATACTTTTATCAAATAGTTTTCCACCTAAGGAAAGTAATATGAGATAGAGCTGGACATTGCACATTGATTAAGGGAATCAATAGAGAAAGTCTAATATATGCGCACCAAATGAAGAGATGAAAATGTTTATAAAGCAACTGCTGATAGACCTGAAGAGATATATCTTCAACAGCACAATAGTAGGTAATCTGAGCTTCTATGATGCACCACAAATAGTAAAAATACTACAAATCTCTGCTTTTGAAGTCATTGTTACTGGCCCTCAGGCTCTCTCCTGAGGACTGAAGGAATTAATAAGCCAAGGGGCCACTGGAGTGATAGTCCAGTGGGTAGGGCATTTGCCTTGCATGCAGCCAACCCGGGTTTGATTCCCAGCAACCTATATGGTCCCTGAGCACCGCCAGGAATAAGGCCTGAGTGCAGAGCCAGGAGTTACCCCTGAGCATTGCTGGGTGTACCCAAAAAGCAAAACAAATAAATAATTAACAAGCCAAGAATTTTGGGAGCTTAAGGCCAACTGTCGGAATGGAGAACAGACAGTTCTGGGTTTGCACTTTCCCCTTTGCTTCCTCTCAACAGGAGCACTGCCCGTTTCCCCAGTAAACTCATCCCCGTCTCCTCTTGTCTGTTCCCAGGACTTGTCTACTGGACCTGCCCCGTCACTGAACAGCACAGCACAGCTCCTAAAGTCCAACTGCCCCTTAACGTGTGAGTTACTTTAATGTTTTTGCAATCCCACACCTTTACCATATCCATCCTGCCTATCAGTGTGTCAGTGTGTAGATGTTCTATGGCACTCTGACATATGTATCAGTTGCTCAGACTATTTACATGTATACTGCTGAGCAGGGTGTGTGAAAACAAAAATATGGCAGGTTTTTAAATAGACATCCTTAGATCACTTATGAAAAGTAGGGAAGTTATTTAAAATATTTGACAAGCACAGACACTGGTCCTTTAGGATTGGAATCATCCCTAGTGCAAAGAAGGCCACGTGCGCCCCTGAGGGTGGGCCTAAAGGCACATCACAGCAAGAGAAGTGGGTGGTCTTAAGAGTTTGAGGCAGTAGCTAAGTTAGCAAATGCTCAGAAGTAGGTCCAAATTATAATAACCATAACTGCTGTTCCAGCTGCACATCAGCCCCATATATAACCATATGAATCACGGCTAGGAAGTGAGATACTTATCTGATTTAGAAAACCAACCCCTATTAAATTATAGCTCTGAGAGATCTACGCAGTTTGTAAATTTTCCCTTTGAAATCGTGTTCAGAACTAAAACTAGCTTCTGCTCTTTTTTTTTTGGCAATGTATTCAATTACTTGACTACATAATTCAAAGTGGAAACACGTATTTGGCTAACAGTATGTCCTAGTAAAATGTCTCATGGATAGGTCAAAGGGACACAGCACCTGTGTTGTTATGGAACAGAAAATATTTCCAAACAAATACCTTTGAAAAATGGGATTTGAAAACTTGGGAGCTTTCCTAGAAGTAGCTTGAAAACATGTTTGCCTCCTTCCATAATCTACAAGGAAATATTAGCCTGTATCTGGTATCAGATGGGAACCCAGCAACATTCTCCCCAGTCTAGTGACAATACTACGATTAGATTATTTAGCATGACCAAATGAACACAAGGAAATTGAGACTTTTTTTAAACCAGGCTTTCCATTATTTCCCTAGTCAGCTACTTTATAGAGTCTTTAAGCTAGCTCTGACAGAGGATTTCTTCTAAGCTCTGATGAGGTGTCCTATATGCAGCCACTGCCACTTAAACCTAAGGACTGAGCATCAGGGGAAGGAGGGTGGGTGGTGATGGTAAACTCCTGCTAAACAACCAATGCAAGATCCTTTTTCCTGAGAAAGCCACCCCTTAACCAAGAATCCACATAACAACCTTGGGTCCTAACTTATGGTTAAGTCCTGAACAATTTGGGATACCATAGAGTCAAATCTATGAGATTATCCCAATTCTTTTTCTTTGGGAAGGCCACGACCAGTGGTGCTTTGGGCTTTCTGAGCAAGGATTTCTGCTTTATCATTTCACTAAGAATTATGTCTGGATTTATCTAAAATAAAGGTAGAAATTTGAACACAGTCTTTCAATTTGGAGGCCCTAATCAAGATGATTTGAGACCACAATCTAAGCAAATTCATTTTTATGGGGAAGGGTAGAAATGTTCCTTTTATCCTAAGGCATGAACATGAAATTCATATGCTCCATATTCTTTCCTTATTAAATGTGTTTCCAAAATGCTGAGTAAGGGGCCGGAGTAACAGCACAGAGGGTAGGGCATTTGCCTTGCATGCAGCCAACCCAGGCTCGATCCCGGCATCCCCTATGGTCCCCTGAGTACTGCCAGGAGTAATTCCTGAGTGAAGAGCCAGGAGTAACCCCTGAGCGTCTCTGGGTGTGACCCAAAAAGCAAAAAAAAAAAAAAAAAAAAAAGGAAAAAGGGCTATGTAAATTATTTTAAAAAATTAAAAATCCTTCCTAAACCACAATTAACTTTCAGTTATTTGGTGGTTATTCCCCTAAGATCACAAACATGACTTTCAAACCATAGAAATGGTTACTGGGGTATTTATCATGGTTGCTAACACTAGTCCTATTTTTAAATCTGGAGTGGGAATTTTCATTTGTGGAAACTGGATGCTAGGGAGCATAATTCCTCCTATTCTACGTGAGCATAGTGAAAAGAGGGGAGAAAATAAGGCTAGATAAAAGCATCTAAGCTCTTCAGCAGTGCACTACCCTGATGTGGTAAGCGTGTCTGGAGCACACAAAAGGATTCAGTCAGCACCCAGCACTGGGAGCCCTGACAGAAGAGCAGGCTATGCCTGAGGCTCACAGGGTCCAGTCCCCTCTTAGGCTTGCAGTAGAAGAGAGAGGGTGGTGGGGTAGAGGCCATTAGTTTGAACAAATCAGAGATGAGAGCCAGTGGCTCCCTACCGAGCAAGAAGTAAAGATAGCGCCTAGCTTCTCCCATTCTGACCAGCCTTGTGATTATTGCTCATTCTCCCTGGCCCCCAGGAGCCATCACTTCCAGCTTGACATTTAACTCCTGTCCACTGTGTATTCACTGGCTGCAGAATCAAAGAGATTGTTCTCACACTGTGAGGAGACGGAACGAAGTGAACTTAAAGAGGATTTATGCTTCAATTATAGTTCCTTGAGAACTGGCACGAAGTGTTGTGCTTCAATTCTGTCCATTCACGGGCCTCCCATGACGGATCCCAGCCACGCTTTCTCTTTGAGTCTTTCCTTTGCCTGAGCCTGTGTAGTCTGGGAGCCCCTCAAACCCCAACATAAGGCAGCTTCTGAACAGTAATAGGAGACATTGGCAGTATAAATGTGCTTTCATTTGACTTCCATTTGTAGAAATTTCTGTTGCCATCAAAAACTCCCTGAGAGCCATCAAATATAAAAACAGCAATATGCTGGCTAGATTCTTTTTCTTTGTCACCTGGGCATCAGGCTGAAAATGTGAATCTTTCTTCCCACATCTCCATGATAAAACGTTTTGTTTATCTTCCCAAAGCCAAAATATTTCTTGTCAGCATTTAGCTTTTCAAATAGGGAAGAACTAAGGATAGGAAATAGGAAATCTGTTATCCGCAGACTACTCCTGAGAAAGGGGTGAGAGGGAGGAAACCTGAATACAGAAGGAATAAACAGGAATAGGCCTAGTGGAATGCAAGAAAAGGGACTGTCACAATGCAGGGTTAGGGGGTTGGGAAGGGGTGATTTTATTTTATTTTCACTTAAAGGATTCTCATTGATTTTTACCATATTCTTCAATAAACTTGTTAACCTTGGAGGCCTTCTTTCTTATTGTAATAATAATGTCATGTCTTGTTCTTTATTCAGATACTAAGAAGGTCCCTCCCAGGATACGACTGTCCTAGTCACGTGTCCCTTAGAGCCCAATATGATGTCAGCTACCTACCAGTGGTCAATCTTGCAGAGACATCTAGATGACACATCTGTAAAATTCATCTTTTATCCCTTATTTAACTGAAGCTCCCACCAATATGCTTGCCTGAATATTATGAGCAGATATAGTTACCTAATATAGTTACCTACATCCATCCCACCTATCCCAAAGTACCAAAGCACTTTGAAAGCCATGTAGAGTTCTTGATATTTTACAGAATATAATTCCCCAGTGTTATAGACTGAGTTAGAGCCAAAACTTCTCTACACAAGGCTAGAATTTTCTCCATGCTCTTTGCATGTCTTGAAATAAAGCTTAAAAGAAAAGTAAAATTTATGTGATAACTGTGTACTTTAGTATCTAAACTTTGCCACTATTATAATCATTCTACACAAAATATAATTTAAAATAAAAATGAAATTTGAATAATTAGTCATGCTCCAAATATTACAAGAAAGAATACAACCAAGATTTCCCCAATTTAACTGTCAGTTTTTGAAAAGTACTTTCTGGGACTGCTTTCAGCTCAGGCTAATTGGTTTAGGGTCCAGTTTAGGGTCAGTGAGGAATATTCAGACCAAGACTTGCATAATTCACTCTGGTTTAACTAAAATTTTCTCTTGCAGAGCATTAAACTTTAGACAGCATGGCTCACGGAAAAACAAAATGTTAAGGTCTCAAGACTTGCCCCTGCTAAGATCTAATTATAGAAGACCCCCAAGGACCCGGGAATGTTAGATCATACTGGACAGTGAGATAAGAAGGAGGCATCATGTGTCTGACTTCATGGGTTAGCACAAAGCTATGAGTGACTATGAAGCTCTAAGAGTTCAAGAAAGAGCTTTGTCCCTTCTCCGGAATACCACCAAAGTACCCTTTCCCCCAGTGCCTCAGGAGTTTATTACAAAGAATGAATTAGTGTGATGTGTATGTGCTCCACAAGATATCAGTTACCATCTTCAGGTTGGTTTCATCCAAAGATGAGTTCACATGTAGTTTTGCATCTGGCCCAGCCATGAGTGGCCTTGACCTGGTCTTCTGCCTGCAGGTACCTGGCACTCTATGCTTACAAGCCCCAGAAGAACGATGAGTTGGAACTACGCAAGGGTGAGATGTACCGTGTCCTTGAGAAGTGTCAGGATGGTTGGTTTAAGGGCACCTCTCTGAGGACTGGGCTCTCAGGAGTGTTTCCAGGCAACTATGTCACGCCGGTCTCCAGGTAAATCATGTTCCTGTTAGTTGTCCTCACTGATGTATGCCAAACTCTAGTCTGGGCAACCATGACACAATCTGGAGACAGCTTAGATACCCCTCTACAAAGGGTTCGGCCCTGTGAGCTCCTCTGACTTCCAGGGAGAGGAAGGAAGCAGAGTGAGCCAGGCTCGGGTTTGGTCAGCCCTAAAGTGGGATGAGTGAGATGTGTCTGTACAATGTAAGGACATACATGTTCATATGAACAGATGTGCAGCAAAGTCCCCCAAGTTCAGTTAGTATCACTGAAATGTAGTGGTATTGATTGTAGGTAACCTATACTTATGCTTACCTTTTACAAATTTCTATGATCATTGTTTTTAAATGTTATTTTATAACTTACAATACTAATAATTCTTAAATGTATATACTTTTATAAATAGAAAAAACAATTTAATCTATTTTAGAAAGATGTTGTCCAGAACCATCTAAGTATTTTTCATGGAGATGAAAGGTCCAATCCTTGACTTTATTCCTATTTTATTAAAGAAAGCCATCCCAGGACACACAAGCAAATTGAAGAAAGATCATGACTTTCCATTTTGGATCAAGACTGCTGAAGAAAGGAATTAAATAGTGCCTAGATCTTTCACTGTTGGATATATGGAGTCCCAGTTTCCAGAGAACCAAGGATAGTAGAGCTGACATGGGGATAAGTTCAGTCTTCATGTCAGCCACTGGTCCATCCTGGAAAGCTCATGATTTTGTAAACTTACTTTCATCAATTTAAAAAAATGTACTAGTTTAAAATGAGATCAATAGATAATAGATATGGTTTTTAAAAAATTGTTTCAGCTAGCTGGTTCACAGAATTCCATGCTAGGGGTAGGCTTCAGAGCAACCCTAAGCCTAAGGAAGGAATGGCCAACTATGGTCTCCTGTCATGGACTTCCTACTTATACTCCAGGAAGCCCTTCCTCTCCCAGCTGTTTCACAGAAGACCTAACTCAGTGCTGTAGGAGCTCTGACATGATCAAAGTCATAGTTCCATGGCCCAGTGGAACCAAGGCATAGACACAGGGCTCTTTGACCCAGCTCAAGAGCTGTGCACTAAGTTCTTGCTCTTTCCCACCAGTGATTTCCCATGTCTTGTAGCTGAGATCCAGAGTGGTGTTTACTTAGCCCTGTAACAAATGGATGATATTATTATCCCATTAAAAGGAATATACAAAGCTCCCAAGACCCCTGGACTCTGCCATATCTTACACCCCCATACCTAGTACATGAGTTTAGCAAATTACATGTTGGATGAAAGGTTTAAGGCCTATTTCAAACTTGTTCTGTTTCCTTTTGTATTTCTTTAACATTTCAAATAGGTTTTATGCAGAAACTTTAGGGAAAGTGCATCTGTTTCTGGAATGAGGTTGCACATTCCCTGACATCCCTCAAAACAGCCTGGTTATCCTGAACCCCTTCCATGAGACCAGCAGCAATGAGAAGGCAGCTTGTCTGGAGGGGGACAGGTCCTGGTCATGGCTTCCCACCTCACATCAGAGGATGTGACTGAGTTAGCATTTTTCTTGTTGTTTTGGAGGTCATATAGCTGTTTGTTAGAATGAGTCCAATGTTATCACTGGTCTAAGTTGGTGACTCTGGGCCTCATTTCTCTGTTTCTTAGCACTCTTTTGCTCTTTCTGGAAATTCCTATTAAGACTTAGACTTTATGAAGATGTTATAGAGGGTGATCTACTACTGGGATTAAGCTCTGGGTACCAACTCCTCATAGAAATTGATTTAGGATTTTTGTGTGTGAGTTTGCCTCCTGGACATCTATCTTCATCTTTCAGGAGCTGTGTGTGAAAAAGCCTTTATCGATGATCTGTGCAGTGTGTCTCTACTTGTATCTCTACTCATAGTTATTCTGCTTTCTTTCTTTAGGGTTCCCATAGGAGGGGGTCCACCCCCAGGAATAATACGGTTGGAGGGTCTCCACTGGCCAAAGGGATGACTACAACTGTCCATTCAGGTGGTGGAAGTCTGAGCAGCCCAGCTACAGCAACCGGTCCAGTCTGCCCCTCACTGTACCCCCCCCACCCAGGCTCAGCACCATTCTGCCCCTCCCACAGTGAGCACTTGCCTGCGACACTCAGCCCAGCTGGCAGCCAGCCACACCCGGACCACCATCCCCACAGGTAAGTACTGAGGGGTCTCGTACCCAAATTCATTTCCCTCTCATCCATTCACACCAGTGTTGAAGAAGCATCTCCATGTTGAAGGAGCAGACTCAGTTCTGCTCCTCCTGGAGACCAGACCCTCCAGCCCTGATTATCTGTGCAGAATTCTGGGAAAATGACCTCTTGATGCCATTGCTAGCATTTCTTCCATGAAGAAAATAAGACCTGCCAGTCATTTCTCTTCGATGCGATACCAAGCAGAATCGAAATAAATTGGCATGGTCAGGGCAGCACAGTCCCGTGTCCCAGGCACCCCATCACCATAGTAACCACCATAGTGTAATAGGCATCCTCTTTCATCAGTTTAATTTTATATATAGGAGGAGTAAGGAACAGGATGGCGAAAAAAAGCTTCCAGGGCACATTCCAACCTCCCACTCATCTCTATAAAATTGCTAGCACCACCAGGTTTAAAAAAAAAAAAGAAACGGTTCTTACCACATTGTATCAGTGAATTAAATGCCACTGAATTCCCACAGCATTTTCCATTCTATTCTGCATTTAAAGAGAGAAAAATACTATTGACAGTACAAGTAATGGATTGTTGGTGATAGTAATTGCCCATTTCAGCAGATTCCAACGCAGATGGTTGAGAGGCATTTTATCAATGTTCTTGTCTCGAGCGAAGTCAGGCAGTTTGACAAAGGCTTAATTGCATTGGTCATAGCATCCAGTATGAATTGTTCTATTTGATTAATGTAGAGACAGAGCTCTTTCTGTAAAATGCCAGTCTCCACATACACGCACCTACTCTTATAAGTACTTAGAGGCAAGAGCATAAAAGGCAATAGTAGGATATGGAAATATGAAGTCCCAAATTGGACTCATTTCTACTTCCAATTATAAAGGGCAATAAAATGAAACACTATAGTATAGTTTGAATAGCACATGTGTGTATTAAGAAGACATGTCAGAGAAATATTCAGATTTGGGGAGGAAATAGAAAATTAGTTTGAAGACAGCTTTTAAGAGAAGGTAGTTGGTACTTAAATCAGGGTGTACTTTATAGTTAAAGGACAATTGGAACTCTGAGTAAACACTAGAATTTTCTAGAGCGCCACTAGTAAGAGCAGAGGTGTGGCAATTAGGACACTCTCACAGGTAACTATTTAACTTAATGTGACTGAAATAAAGGTATGGAAAGAATTTAATGTGATAATGTCAGTTTTCCTGAAGAGCAAATTTTATTTTAAGACTTCAAAGTTGTGCAAAGTGTAGTATTCTGTGATGGAAGGGATGAGAGTGAAATTGCATTAAAAAGCTGAGTGGCCTTTTCAGTGGTATGCTTAAAAATGAACTCGTAAGGCAAAGCAAAGAAAGCAGGAGGGTGCATATCTCTGGTAAACCTGGATTAGGGACAGGCAAGTCAGGAAGGCTGTTTCACGGTATGCCAAAGAATTTCCTTTTTTCTCTAGGAATATTGGGACACAATATTTTTTTACAAGAGAGAATTTTGTTTCTTCTAACATAGTCAAGTATATATTCATTTTACTATGTTTATTTATCATTGTTGTACAATAATACAAAAAATCCATGTATAGCTTTACGCTAGAACATATATGTAAGACTGGTGCAGATACCACCAGACTTCCAGCACATTCCATTCTAGCACCAAAAAGAACCCAATACGTGTCATGCCTGCTACCACCCTCCTCTCCTTATCCACCAGAAAAACACAGGGGTGGGGAAGCACATTATTTTTTCTAAGTAGAAGTTAATTTTGTGGATTTCTCTACTTTCTTTATTTTAGTTGTTAATATGTGATTGAAACTATCCATTAACCACATTCCACTTCTAATTTCAGTTATTTCATTTATAATCACCTCAAGTTTCATCCATTTGTCCCCAAAGGGAAGATTTTATATTTTATTGTACCTTGATTTATAACACTCTTAATCATACTTTTTATGGATATATCATTCCAATACCACACCCCCACCAGAGAGCCCATGTCCCTTCAGCAGTATCCCAAAGGTTCTCTGCCCCATATAAGATCAGTTCTGTAGATAAAATCTTCAGTTCTGGCACTCTGGTTGCTTCCAAACATGTGGGAGTCAGAGGCTAGGTAAGACAGAAAATGGAACAGTGTGCTAACAATTGTCGAGGGTACTAATGCCAACCTAGAACTGAGCATTAAATAGAGGCAAAAATATACACATGACAACCCTTTAATGTATGTTCTGTAATCCATAGTCTGGAGGGGAAGGAAAAGAGAAAGAGAGAGAAAGGGAAAGAAATAAAGAACCTGCCATGGAGGAGGGCTGGGAGAGGGGGGGGAACCGGGGACGTTGGTGGTGGGAGATGGGCACTGGTGGCGGGATGGGTGCTGGAACACTGTATGACCAAAACCCAAATATGAACTTTTTAATTGTATATCTTTGTAATTGTAAAAATAAAAAATTTAAAAAAATAAAATGATTAGTAAAGGAAAAAAATCTTCAGTTCTGCTGGCAATTTGTTTTCCCTTGTTATGTTTCTTATATTTTACTCTCATATTTGGGATAATTCTCTCGCTTACTTGCTCTCTCAGTTTTTTTTAATTGTGAAGGAGTGACATCTGCATGTATAGAGAGCTTGTATCACTTGTATCACTTCTTGTATCACTTGTCTCCCCGTTCATCATCGATTTGCTCGAGCAGGCACCAGTAACATCTCCATATGTCCTGTCTCATGCTAGTAGAGCCCAAGGGCATCTGCTTGCTCCAGGAACATAAAGAGCCTTAAACCATTGCATCAGGTCATGGGAATGCGGTCTATAATTGTTACTGGTATTTGGCATATCAAATACGACACAGGTAGCTTACCAGGCTTTGCCATGCGGGTGGGATACTCTTGTAGTCACCTCTGATCTCCAGCATTTATTGATGAACCATGCGGCCATAAGCGGCCACGCAAGCCAGGCTGTGATCAGCTCTTCTGCTGGGTGAAGTTCTGACAAGAGGAGAATCCGTATGTGGAAAATGGTGGCCCTCATGGTGTGTGTGGGGGGGTCCTTTGGCTTCTTGCGAGGCTCTGCTGGGTTGGCAGGCCAGAATTAGAACCCGTCATCCCTCCCAGGTGCCTCTTGATCAGCTGGGCACAGGGAGAGCCGGTCGCAGCTCTGCCCCATGAATGTGAGTCTCTGGATCAGCATACCTGGGCTGGGCTTGAAGAAGAGTGGGTCTCGATGAGCTGGGCTGTGATCAGCTCTTCTGCTGGGTGGAGTTCTGAT
The DNA here is from genome assembly GCA_021461705.1 of Cryptotis parvus. NCBI lineage: Eukaryota > Metazoa > Chordata > Mammalia > Eulipotyphla > Soricidae > Cryptotis > Cryptotis parvus. The sequence continues at coordinate 46,780 of JAJIBD010005352.1, forward strand.
GAGAGGGGAGTTCGGATGTGGAAAATGGCGGCCATAATGGTGTGGGGTGGTCCTCTGGCTTCTTGTGAGGCTCTGCTGGGGTGGCAGGTCAGGGCTAGAACCCACCATCCCTCCCGGCACATCGTGATCAACTGGGCACAGGGGAGAGCTGGTCGCAGCTCTGCCCCATGTATGTGAGTCACCTAAAATTCCACCAAATTATAAATCAGTACTATTTCCTCAAAGTAACTTTTTTAAAAATTTATATATATTTATAGGTATACAAATTTTAAATATTAGCATTAAAGATAATTCTATGCTAATACCTATTAAAATTTATATGAAATAGATACATCCTACAAATAAAATGTAAATTTTAGTAATAGTGAAGACAGTTAAGGAAGGCATAATGGGAGAATCTAAATAGGCTTATAGAAGTAAAAAATAGTACTTCATGTAAAATGAAATATTGACCTTATATTAGGAAATATATTATAGATATTGCTTACATGTCTGCACTAATAAGTAAGGGATTGTAATAAAAATATCTTTATGTATAAGAAACAATATCTGATCAGATCTGTAGCATTCAATATAAATGAAGTGTTGTTTTTTTATTGCAAATGTATACAATCCCTCAGCAGGATAGGAATAAACAAAGCTTTCTGTTTTGTTTTATTGGGCTACACCTGGCAGTGCTCAGGGCTTACTCCAGGCTCTGCACTCAGGCTGGCTGTGCTCAGGGGACCACAAAGGGTGCTGGAAATCAAACTCATTTCTTTCATGTGTAAGGCAAGCACTCTACTATACTATCTCTGCTGCCCCCTCAACCTTTCTTAATTTAGTAAAGGGAAACCATAAGTGTCATGAGTGTATGCCGCACTCAATGCCAAGTCCTGAGGAGTTTGTCTTGCCTTTTAAGGAAGCTCCTTTCATGCTTGTAAGATTGGTTTCAAGGCTATGATTTCCCTGAGCTATTTATTGCCTGTCCCTGAAGTTCTATATATTTCTTCACATCTGAATAGCTGGATCGAGTATTCACTGAGATTTGTACTATATCCCTCCATTCTCTTCTGGATGGAGAGTCTCAATTGGTAGATCTGCTTTCATTTTATGGGTTTCTTTTGTTTGTAAATTCCTTTTCATCGTGCTGCTTTCAATATTTTCTCTTTGGCTTTTGTCATTAGCACGCTGTGTCTTGGAGTTTTCCGACTTGAGTCTATTTTCACTGGCACCCTTCAGGCCTCATGGGTCTCAGTGTCTGTTTTCCCCCAACTCTGGAAAATTCTTGTCAGTGAGTCCCTTTAATTATTGCCTCTTCATCAAATTTCCCTTCCTGTTCTTTAGAAACTCTAATGATTTTAAGGAATTTTTTTGTTTGTTTTGGTCACACCCAGAGATGCTCAGGGGTTACTCCTGGCTCTGCACTCAGGAACTACCCTTAGTAGTGCTTGGGGATCATATGGGATGCCAGGGATTGAACCCGGGTCGGCTGCATATATGATTCTAATATTTTCCTCCTGAACTCATCGAATAGTTCTCGGGTGTGCATTTATTTGTTCTAGGACTTTTCTACCATCTTCTTCTTCTTCTTTTCTTTTCTTTTTTTTTTTTTTTTTGGGTCACACCCGGCAATGCTCAGGGGCTACTCCTGGCTCTGCACTCAGAAATTACTCCTGGCGGTGCACCATATGGGATGCCGGGGATCGAACCCAGGCCGGCACAGGCCGGCCGCGCGGAGGCAAACGCCCTACCCTCTGGACTATCGCTCCGGCCCCCTTTTGTTGTTTTTTTTTAGCAGTTTTTTTCTCCATCTCATCTTAGAGTACCTCTGTTTTTGCCGTAGCTGCTGCACAGAGCTTCTGTTTAGCTCTTTTAATATCACCCACCATACCCTCATTTCTATGTGTAGTTTTCTCTTTAGACTCTCATACTTTCTTGTGCTTTGAGCATCATTTTATTTATTGTATTTTTTTTCATGTTTCAGAAGCCATGAATGTTTACAGTTTTGGTAGTAGAAACTAAGGCCATGTGATCGTGACATTCTCTCTGGTATCAAGGCACACATGAGCATATCAGGGTGATGGTGTTAGATGAGACATTCACTGTGAAGGGCTTGTGCTTTTATGATCTCTGTCTTCCACTGGATCTCACCAGTGGAAGTGGTGAAAAAATGGGTTTCTAGAAGTCACTGCTTAACCCTGGCATAATTTTCTCTCTCTGATTTGTCTGAAGGTAATGGGATTATTCTTCAAAATTACCAGCATAAGCAGTAGCAGGATTTGTTTTAATATAATACTATTCTCGAAGAAAACTTCATCTTACAAATGACATTTTTATATGCAAGTTATTCCTGATACCCCAACATCTTCAGGGATTGTATGTTTTAATGACCACATGGCAGAGCCTGGCAAGCTACCCGTAGTATTTGATATGCCAAAACCAGTAATAATAGACCTCATTCCCAAGACCTGAAGGAATGGTTTGAGGCTCTTCATGTTCCTGGAGCAGGCAGAGGCCCTTGGGCTGTACTAGCATGTGAACAGGGACAAATGGAGATGTTACTGGCACCCACTGGAGCAAATCAATGAATAACAGGAAGACAAGTGGTACAAGTGATGTTTTAATGAAACCACCATTCCATAAATCCAAAAATGCTGGTGATTTAATGAATGAGTAAAGTAATCATCTGGGTAGATTGTTGTGGAGTGGCTGAATAAACACTTTGCCTTAATGCTTCCATGGTGAGAACTATGCAGATTTCTCAGAACAGGATTCGTCAGCTAAAGCAGGCCCATGCTATGTGCCCACACTCTGCCAGGTAAAGTTTCAAGGGCGAGGAACAAAGAAACTGAACCACTACACTTTGTTTTGTGACTCTTGACAATCATCAGCTTACATGCAGTGGTGTCTAAAAAATTTGGAGCATCTTCAGGCTTCTTTATTATTTCTTCATAGACTTTATTTTTATGAGCATTTGATCAGGGTTTTCTGAATGTAGTAGTTATCACGGTAAACAAAATCAGTCAGAATACTTCATAACAAACTGGGAGCAGGTATGTGTTCATAAAACGTAGAAAAGATTGTGTAGCCCATACCCAGGAGGGCAGTATAGCACAATGGCCAGGCTTTGGACAGCTGGAATATTCTGAGTTTCTCTGCATGTTTCTTTACCTGTGAAGTTGAATCAGAGTTGGAGAGAGTCCAGAGATGCTGGGAAGAGTTTCTTCAGTTGCCTTACAGGTCGTGAACTAACCTTTGAACCTTCTCTCTCTCCCACCTTGTGTGCCAGCTGCCCCTGCTCAGGCTCAGGACCGACCGATGGCCACCGTGTCACCCCTGCGCACTCCAGAACTCCCCAGCCCGCCTCAGGCCTCACTCCATGGTGTCCCCGCAGCACATCCATCACCCCCGCTGCAGACAGTGGCTGGAGTCCAGGGGCCCCGCCCACCATCCCCCTTACATCAGCAGCATCAGCCATCACTCCTCCCAATGTCAGTGCTGCCAACCTCAACGGGGAGACGGAGGGGGGTCCTGCCAGTGGCCCATCAACATCCAGCCCCACCAATACAGGATGCAAAGTGGATGAGAAAAAAACGAAAAGGTAAGTGGCCTGCATGGGGAAAGACCTGGCCTGACCCTCCTAATGAGCATAACTCTGTGACCCTCCCACCAGTCCTATTTCTCACAACTAAGTATTGAATCTGGGCACCAAGTATCTGCCTCAGATATGCCAAGTATGTGACACACCAGCTACATGAGAAGAACAGATGGTGGCTGAAGTAGAATTTAGATAAGACGTAGGTCGAACTGAGTAGGGCTGACACAGGCCAGCTGTAGTTTTCATGCAAATCCCCTCCTCAAGATGATTTCATTCCATCTGTCAGAAAATTCATGTAATATATTCAGTTTTCGAGAATAAGATTCTTTGGGCCAGGTTCCAAAAGAACTCTACAAATCTCCTCATGTATTGTGTGATGGTGCCCCTCCTTCACTGTGCCATGCTGTCACATCTACACCCTGTGCAACAACACAACTGTTGGCAGGGAGTATGCCGACCTATATTTAGCATTTACAGTGCTGAACTATGAGGGAAATTGGGTTTGTTTACATTCAAATACAATCTGAATCCAGTGAACTTGCCTCTGTGGGCCCCAACTGGACATTGGATTAGCCAAGATCAGGCTCCATATATGTATTCAATATTATATGATGGAACAATAATGTAAGTTATGTAGCTGTGTCAAATGTTTGCTGTCTAGGATGTGACTTAGGCTGTAGAGTGGTATTTTTTCATTTTGTCAACTGATGCTATTGTTTATCCACCGAGAGAAATGTGTTAAGGCCATTTTATGGTGTCGCTTTCATATCTTTCCTTTAACCTGAACAGGACAAAGTGCCCAATCACTATTTCAGTCAAAAGTTGGGTTTGACTTCAGCAAGAAATGAATGCAAACATTGACCAAGATTCAGTTTGAAAAAGTGTCAGCACTAGATTCTGCAAATCATCTATAATTTCTGTGGGGTTCTGTAAACCTTTTCAAACACAAAATTGGTGTAAGGGGATATTTGGGGATTTTGTGTTCTGCTCATACAGACCTAACCCCTGAGTAGGCAGGATTACTGCAGCAGGAAATGTGGACATTCTCATGTTGTGTGGCCACAGAAATCATTTGATTCCCACATCAGATTGGTCTCTACCACAAAATTTTCCCATTGTTTCTTCTTTTCATTTACTTTTTTAATTAATGTTGCCTTGCATTACTCATAAAGACATGGGACATATTTTTATAGTTGTATGTGTTCATAAAATCTCAGTGGATGGAATAAGTTTTAAAGAGAAACATAACACACACCCCATAAGCCTCCCTGCAGGTAGTGCCTGCAGCATGATCCCAATAGTCAAGGTTACATCTTGTACATTGCTTGGTGATGGAGCAGGAGCCGCGTTCTGATGTTCTGCCACTGGTGCTACTTCATCATGTAGTCGTGAAGCCATAGGCAGTGCCAACAAAGGACAGAGAGTGGTGTTAGTCTTAGTCAGCTGGGACTGTCTGATTTCCCTATGCACTCAGGTAGGGAGGAAAGTTTAGCCTGTGTCATCTCAGTGAGACAAATTTACAGCCTCTCCCTTAAGGGTGAAGTGTCTCCTCAGGCAGACTTGATTTTTTTTCCATGATTCGTAATTACTTCCAGACTATTTCTTTAATAAATTGCAAGAAATATTTGCATATAACATGAGGATAAAGATCATTAGTCCTTTGAGAGGATTACTTATCTTTCCAGTCACATCTCAAGTAGAGTGAATAGATAGATTTAATGAAAATATTATTACTTTATAATATCTTTGTACAACTAGCAGTAATGGCAAGATTTCTGGTTTATATTAACTGTTTTGTTCCTTCACTTTATGCCACTACACCACTTATACTTCACTTTGTTTATTTAACATTAAAATGGGAATAGCATCTTCTGCTAATTATGAGAAAAACAAAATTAATGGGTATTTGTCTACAGGATTCTTTAGAGAAACAGAGCCAATAGTAGATATAGACATTTATTTTAAAGGACTAGCTCAAGTGATTGTAGAGGCTGTTAGGTGCACACCTGAGGGGTAAGCCAGAAGGCTGACTGCTGCAATCTTGAAATTCTTCTATCCCAGCAAATCTAAGATTGTGATAAGGACCTGCATAAGGCTCACATACATTATTAAGATGTGTAGTTTTAGCCTTTATTTAAAGTCAACCAGTTATAAACATTAACTGAGCTACAATGTGCTTTCATAACTTTTAAATTAGTGTATTTGGGAGATGCAAATCAAAACAACAGTGAGTATCATCTCACACTACAGAGACTGGCACATGTCCAAAAGAGCAAAAACAACAAGTCCTGCCATGGATGTGGGGAGAATGGGACTCTCATTCATTGTTGGTCGGAATGTCGACTGGTACAGCCTTTTCTGAAAACAATATGGACATTCCTCCAGAAACTGGAAACTGAGCTCCCATCTGACCCAGCCATACTGCCCCTGGGAATATACCCTGAGAGGCCAAAAACATACAACAGAAACACCATCTGTACTTCTATGTTTATAGCAGCACTATTCACAGTAGCTAGAATCTGGAAACAACCAGAGTGCCAGAGAACAGACAACTGGATAAAGAAACTTTGATACATCTATAATATGGAATATTATGCAGCTTTCAGGAAAAATGAAGTCATGAAATTTGCCTATAAATGAATGGACATGGAGAGGATCATGTTGAGTGAAATTATCCAGAAGTAAAAGGACAGATATAGAATGACTGCATTTGTGGGATATAAAAATAAAATAGTATGATACCAATTTTCAAGGTCAGGCAAGACATGGATCAGGAGGTCTTGTCAGTGGGTGGAATCTACCACAAGTGTGTGTGACTCAGAGGTTAGGTAAGACAGAGAAGGGAACATTGTGCTAATAATTGTTGAAAATGATAATACCAGCCTAGAACTAAGCATTGAATATAGGCAAAGGGATATACATGATAACTTCTAAATGTATGTATTGGAAATGTATTGCAAGCCACAATGTGTAAGAGAAGGAAGAGAGAGAGAGAAGAGAGGCAAAGTGCTTGCAATAGAGGCAGGTCAGGGGATGGGGAAGGGAATCAGGGACATTGGCGGTGGGAAATGGGCACTGGTGGAGGGATTGGTGCTGGAACACTGTATGACTGAAACCAAACATGAATATCTTTGTAATTGTATATCTCATGGTGGTATAATAAAAAATTGTAATGCACCTTGAAAAAAGAAAATACCAGTGTACTCCAAACTGTTGAGGATAGCAACAACAAACAGAAACATAAAACTGAAGTCTACCTCTTTTCATCTTGATAGTGATACCATATCCATGAACTATAGACTCCAAGGAAAAACATTAATTTATGACTCTACCTACTGTGATACAACTATCTTCAGTATAACTAAAACTATAATAACTCTTTCCCTAAAATACATCTTATTACTTTAATACTGAAGTAGAAAGGTAAAATATTAAAATTCTAACATAAATTCAGTACAAGTTATATGATGATGGTATAAAACAAAGATTTTATATATGTAAAACTTGAACATACACAAAACAAATTATTTATGTATGTGCAATATACACAAAAATACTTATACAAATTATATTTAATACCATGTGAGAGAAATAGATCATATATTGAAGGCTGGTTTAGAGTATACCCAATCTCCTTACATCTAACCTCAAGATAATGCCATACACATGGCTCTTTAACAATATTTATTTTCAAAGGCTGATTCCATTATTCTTTTGAGCCAACATTCAGAATGAAAAAAGAAAGAGAAAAAGAAAAAAGCATGTACAACAACATGCTAGTTGTACAGAACCATGTTTATGTGACAATTCCTATACTCCATTTGTGATGAAGCCAATTCCTAAATCAGAAGCAGTACTGTGCATATTGTGTGGAATTCTTTTATGGTTAATAAGACAGCAGTTTGGGCAGAAATATTCATGAATGGGAAACAAATTCATATTCAGAGTATCTGTTCCAGTGGACACAAAATGCTACCCTTAACTGATGGAAATGTTTTAGTGTATTCCTGACTGATAACCCAGGAACGGTTTTTTTTATATCAGGCTCAGTATTGGTCTCTCTGCTTAGCATACTGGGCACTCAAGATGAATAACCAAGGTCTTGTTGAGTGAAAATCTGTTACTAGGACCATGTCCAATTCCACCTACTTCAGTACCTGCTTTAGATGAGCTAGGAGCATAGTTGGTACTCACAGAATGGGTCATTAAAGTTCTCCTCTGCTGATGTCAACCTTCAATGGACATTAAAAAATTTATTTCCACATGTTTTTGCCCAATTTCTTTATACCACTTTCCCACACTTTGTCACCTATTTTCCAGCCATATTACTTTCATTCTGTTATTTACCATTTAGCTAAATCATCATTCATTGCCTACAAATTAGTATTCACTCAAAAACTTTGGTTATTTCTCCTTCCCAGTGAAATAAACAAGTGTGCTGCTCAACTTTATGCCCATGGGAAAGATGTTCCTCAAAATTAATCCTTTAGAGATCGGGATGTACTGCAGTAGTGTTTTATATGGAGTCTACCTATAGTATAGAACCATATTTAAACCAGGTTCAAGTCTTTTCTTTGTCAGCTCGTCATGGGTGCAGTCTCAAAGAGGGAAGCCTCTAGAAAAGAGAAACCATTAGTATTTGGGGACACTTGATGTCAGTTGCTTGGGTCATAAGGGCCTGCTTGGACCCATTCATCTATATGCTACTACCACTTAATTATAAGGTACCCCTGTGAACTCTGTCATTAGGATTCAGTGGATAAAATAACAGTCCTATTCATGATGGTAAATTGGGTTGCATGGTAGCTTGGTGTTTAGTCCCTGATAGCACTCACAAGCAAGCCAAAGAATGTGCTCTCTTGAAAGAGAACAGTTATTTGAAAAGACTTACGTGAATTTTCTTTTCCCTTGTGAACTCTGTCATTAGGATTCAGTGGAAAAAATAAAAATCCTGTGCGTTATGGTATGTCAAGTTGCATGGTAATTTGGTGTTTAGTCTCTGATAACACCCACAAGCAAGCCAAAAGTGTGCTCTCTTAAGAGAGAACAATTATTTGAACAGACTGACATGAATTCACTTTTCTCCTGAGATGCTGTGTTGTAGTTCACCTGTGGGGGCCTATTAATGGCTCCAAATAGTGTGCCTACTTTCATTGACACTTCAAACATCATTTGATCTGGTAGATTACGTGGCCCAAGTAGCAGAAAGGCTTACAACTTGGGAATAACACCCTGTTTTGTATCCTTTCTATTTCTCAGCTAGAAAACTTTCAAGCCATTCAATAAATGGGTCAGAGCAACACACCCAGATCAGGAATATTTTGCCTTGAAAATCTAAAGAGGCCCATTAGTATTATGTCTCTTTTGAGTTATAGTAGGGGCCAGATACTATACTCTAACCTAAACTTCCACCTTATAAAGGATAAATTGATATTACCCACACTAATGTTTCTCTAGTAATTTCACTGAGGTAGAAGGCCTATTAATTTTTGTTGGCTTTGTTACTCTACCCCTTACATGCAAATGCCTTACCAATAAGTCTAATGTACAATAAATCTCAGCTCTCTCTCTCTCTCTTTCTCTCTCTCTTTTTTTTTTTTTTTTCTCTCTCCCCCCCCCCCCCCCTCTCTCTCTCTCTCTAGCCAGCTGCTCCCAAGCCAGTTCCCTCCCTCTCTCACCAGATCAGATAGAGTGGCATGCCCAGGTACAGGGCCCAGTATGGATAGGCCATGGAAGGCCAGAGCAGATACAGGTATGGACCAGCTCAGAGACCCAGGTTACGGTACGGCTTGGATGCCCAGGATAGCTCAGGTTCAGGCAGGGCACTGATGCCCAGGAAATGCCAGATACAGAACACAGAAATCTCACCTACATGTTCAGGGTAGAGGCTGGAGACTAGGGAAAGCCAGGACAGGACAACAGGGATCACTGGGGTACAGTTTGGGAGGCCCAGGGGCAGGCACTGAGAGAGCAGCACAGGAACGGGAGTTGGCACCATTCGTGGGATATGAGTAGACTGTGTGGGACAGGACCAGGAATTTGTTCATGGGTAACAGGGAGGCTAGACATTTGGGAAGGGACCTGGAATCATCTGTACATTGAACTCAATTTTCTGAAAAATAAATAAATAAATGAATAAATAAATGAATAAATCTCAGCTTGCTTGGTTTATTCTGATAATGTCGCCAATGTAATGGACCATCGTAATACCATGGAAGTGAAAGCTTACCTCTTTACCTGTGAAAGAAATGCTTGGCCCAACTCAGTTGACAGCCTTTTGTGTCATTTGAGAGGGAATGTACCATTTTCTCCACAAGGATTTATACTTCCAGAAAGAATAGAACTTGGGACTTGGTCTCAAAGTGCCTACAGAATGAACCTCATAGATCCCAATATCTTGGCTGCTTCCCAATTTGTCTCCTTTTCTGATTATATTAATGTGAAAATAGCCACAAATGACCTCAAAATGGCAGATCCTTGATGAGATTTAGTAGCTCTTGCCAGTTCAAGGTTGGGCATAGCTGAGAATTGTAGTAGATGCTGCCACGTGGCTAGTGTCCAAAATAATCTGTGTAGGGTGGTAGCAGGAGCAGACCCAGACTGTGGCCATTCACCTCCTTTGGCTCTTGCTCGCTTGATCCCAAAGGACTCCCCAGCATTGTCAGGAATCTTGCATTTCTTGGGGACACTCTGTAGAAACATGCAGAAAGAAAGACAATACAGAGCATCCATGGAGACTTCAGGCCTCCTACTAGAGCGAGATGCTGTCAGCCTGCTGTGAGCGGTAATGGACTTAATCACTCTAATAACTGAGCCTCAGAAGTCTGCATCCCATTGACAAGCGTGCTGCTCCTTCTGTACAGAACTCACCTGCCTGCTGCTGTATTTAGGTTGAGCCAAGTAGCCGGCCCATCTGTTGTGTTTCTTTGAAAAATACAGAGATAAGTTTGACATGATAAGTAATCAATGTTTAATTGTACTTTTTCCTTCTCAGAAAATCCTTCTGAAGAATACAGTATTTGAAGGAATTTTGTAGGAGCACATTGTGTTTAATCTAATAATATATGAGAGCATTGTATTTTATCCTAAATTAAATTAAGACCTGGTAGAAATCCAAATATAAGGCAAAATTAAGACATTTTGCCTAAAAGGTCAAAGGACAAAGGGCAAGTACAGCCTATAGCCACCCTAGGGCAAACAGAGTGGTTGAAATCTTATCTCTATTCATCGGCTATTTGGCCCAATTTCTTTTGAAGTAATTTCAAAGAAATTATTATACTATAAATTCTGTTGGTTAGTGCTTTGTCAATGGGGTTGTTTTTGTTTGTGTTTGTTTATAGAGACAACATTGGCTTACAACACTGTATAAGTTTGAAAAGTGTGACATCACACCTGAGCGTATATATGCCACATTACACCTAGCAATGAAAGTCTAGTTACTGTCCAAGCAACCCCTCTATCTAGTCTCCTCTGGTAGCCAAATTCTGTTGTCAGAATGTTAGGGGTTATTTCTGTGATTTTTTTTTCTTTTGTTTCCTTATATTTCACACAAGAATGAAATTCTATATATTTATCCTCCGTCTAACTTAATTTTATTAGCATAGTAACTTCCAATTCCTTCCATTTATTTGCAAATGACAATATTTCATATTTTAACAGAGGTCATACCTAATACTATTGTGGCCCACACTCATTCCTGTAGGTGCTTATGGAATTAGGAGGGGTTCTCTCATAAGAATCAAACTCAGGGCCCCAAAAAGCTTGGCATGTGGTCTATCACGTGAGCTCTTTCTCCCTAGCCTCCTTCTTTTTTATTTAGATTTTTATAAGTATTTTATTATACCACCGTGAAATATACAATTACAAAGATGTTCATATTTGGGTCTTGGTCATACAGTGTTCAAGCACCCATCCCTCCACCAGTGCCTATCTCCCACCTCAAATGTCCCGGGTTCCCTCCCCCTCCCCAGCCCACCTTCATGGCAGGCCTCTTTCTTTCCCTTTCTCTCTATCTCTTTCTCTTTTCCTTCCCTTCCAGATTGCAGATTACAGAACATACATTAAAGGGTTGTCATGTATATCTTTTGCCTGTATTTAATGCTCAGTTCTAGATTGGTATTAGTACTTATGACAATTGTTAGCACGCTGTTCCATTTTCTGTCTTACCTAGCCTCTGACTACAACACATTTGTGATGATTTCCACCTTTGACAAAACCTCCTGATACATGTTTCACTTGACCTTGGATATTGGTATCATAATACATACATATATATTTATGTCATGCGTATAAATGCAGTCATTCTGTATCTGTCTCTCTCCTTCTGGCTAATTTCACTCAACATGATCTCCATGTCCATCCATTTATAGGCAAATTTCATAACTTCATTTTCCCTAACAGCTGCATAGTATTCCATTGTGTAGATGTACCAAAGCTTCTTTATCCAGTCATGGATTCTCGGGCATTCTGGTTGTTTCCAGATTCTGGCTATTGTGAATAATGCTGCTATGAACATAAAAGTAGGGATGGTGTTTCCGCTGCATATTTTTGGCTTCCCAGAGTAGATTCCCAGGAGTGGTATGGCTGGGTCAAATGGGAGTGCAATTTCTAGTCTTTGGAGGAATGTCCATATTGTTTTCCAGAAAGGCTGTACCAGCCGGCATTCCCACCAACAATGGATGAGTGTCCCCTTTTCCCCACATCCACGCCAGCACTTGTTGTTCTTGCTCTTTTGGATATGTGCCAGTCTCTGTGGTGTAAAATGATATCTCATTGTTGTTTTGATTTGCATCTCTCTGATGATTAGTGATGATGAGCATTTTTTCATATGTTTTTTGGCCATTCGAATTTCTTCCTTGTTGAAGTTTCTGTTCATTTCTTCTCCCCAGTTTTTGATGGGGTTGTTTGTTTTCTTCTTGTAAAGTTTTACTAGTGCCTGATATATCCTGGATATTAACCCCTTATCAGATGGGTATTGGGTGAATATTCTTTCCCATTCTGTGGACTGTCTTTCTATCTTGGTCATTGTTTCTTTCGAGGTGCAGAAGCTCTTTAGTTTCATGTAGTCCCATATGTTTATCTTTTCTTCTAGTTGCTTTGTTAGTGATGTTTCACCTTTGAAGATGCCTTTAGATTCAATGTCGTGGAGGGTTTTTCCTATATTTTCTTCAATGTACTTTATGGATTCAAGTCTGATATTGAGATCTTCAATCCATTTTGATCTGATTTTTGTGCATGGTATTAGACACAGGTCCAAATCATTTTTTTACATGTCGCTGCCCAGTTTTCCCAACACCACTTGTTGAAGAGGCTTTCCTTACTCCATTTTGGACTCTTTTCATCTTTATCAAAGATTAAATGATCATGTGTTTGAGGTTGGGTGTCAGGATACTCAATTCCATTCTATAGGTCCACAGGTCTGTTTTTATTCCAATACCATGCTGTTTTAATGACTACTGCCTTGTAGTACAGTTTGAAGTTGGGAAAGTTGATGCCTCCCATCATCTTTTTCCCAAGGATTGCTTTAGCCCCCGTGTAGCCCCTTCTTTTATATGTATAACTGAGTAGTTATTTTATGCTTATCAGACTTAGGACAGTCCCAGTGAGTTACTCCAATAGGTACTTCAGGTTAACATTTTCCTTGCTTGTCAGGGCTAAGCCTGGCAGATTCATACCATGATTTCATCTGGCCAGAGTCCAGTGTGTCCACCAGTCATTTTAAATATTGCCATAAATGAAAAGAACTATTGGGTAAATCTGTTTGAGAAATGTTGCTGCAGCTGTGTTCTATAGCATGGCTAAGTGAGGGTGACATCCCAAGAAAAATGTAGCTTTTATAAGTCATATTTACAGGTTTATTTCAGTGTGATGAAGTGAATTGTTTCCTTGAAAATTATGTCACATTTTACACATTCTATTCCCTTTAGTTCTTACAAGTTCAGAGATAATATCCCATAATTTCCAACTGACTTTCAACTGCAATGCTTCTTAATTTAAACTTTAAATTTCTTTTAACTTATACCAAGGTTTTATATTAATGTGCTCTGAAATAACTTAGGCCACTGAAAAAGCTGCCACCCTAATCATGACAGGAAAATGAAGATTTTATCATTAATAATTTTTTGTGAGGCTTTTTCTATGAAAATAAAAAGTGTCAAACAGTTCTTAATATTACATTTCTTGATTGCAATTCCTTTGGAGTAGGAATTCCTTTATTTCAGGGTGTGCGCCTAGAGGTGTGCATACTTATAAATGCTCCCGTAAGAGTTTCTTCTTAATGCCACTGATGAGCGCTTCTCTAATTTGATTCTCCATTTGTCTCTTGAGAGGAGTCTTTCAAACCAACAATAGTGTATCGTGGGAGCCAGAGCTCACGACTGCATCTTGGGAGCCAGAGCTCAGGGCTTACCTCGGCTCTTGACTGTAGACTGACTTATGGCTCTTCCTTTACTTTGTTTGCTGAGTTCCTGCTCGTATTTTAACCTTGGTGTCTAGATGTGTAACTAGGGGCTTACCTACCTCTGGAGGCCTGGAGGCAGCTCTGACCCACTGATGAGAGGAAACAGTCCAGTGTGTACCTGCACTTGAAAGCACAGCCTTAAAATTCCTGAGTGGTCCCAATCCAGATCACTTAGTGATGCTACTCGGTGCATTTGCTCCTTCGATTGCCTTCCCAGTGACAGTTCCTTCTAGGTTTACATAACTGTAGTTTTCTAAAATTACTTAGCAGTTATCATAGATGATCATTGGATTCTAATTGTTCACATCCTGGATTCTATATTATTATTACGTTTTTAATTTCCATTGCAAATCTGTTGAAGGCAGCACTCAAAATTTATATTTTGTCAAACTCTTTGGTTGATTCTTTCTTTGTACCAAAGTGGGAGACCCAATACCATCCCCCATCCACATGGACCCATACGCTCTCTGAAAACAGCTAACTATGGCAGTAAAGTCAAGTTTGGTAATTTAACAAACAGATATGGGAAACAAAGTAGATCCTAGAGACTCTAAAAATTTTCAAATAACAAAACCCACTACAGAACATAACAATATTCTTAGATTTATTAGTTCAGCAAACCTTTATGTGTTTGACATCTTCACAGCTCCTGAAGACAAGCTGCTTGGCACTGCCTGTGCTCCTGGCTGCCTCCATGCCCAGAATGGCGTGTTGCCATCAGGAAGTACATTAAGTGAGATCAGAGAGGTAGAGGCAGGTTCATGGAGCAGGGACTGTAGCCCTGTCCCTTGTTTGGGGAGACAGAAGATGAGTGTGTCTTTCTCTGCAGAGCATACATGGCTTTCCTGCCCACTTCTGAAGTAAAGAGTTCTGACTGAGGAGGTCTCAGAGTTCCCACTGTCTCAGGTACTTGGCAAGGCAGAAATACCTACTGCCATAGTCATGCAGACAACCATTGAAGTGGAAAGTGGCCTTCTGCAGAAAATGAGCCACAGACAAAGACCATAAAAGAGGCCGTGTAGGAGGCTCATGACCCCAAACCATAAATAGGGTCATGGATTCTCCACATCCCACCAGGCACATAATACTGTTAATTTAGTCCTGATCCCCAGAGAAATCCCACAAATTTTTTCCTTCCTTAAAATAAACTTTTACTCTAGACCATCCCTCAAGTGTCAGCTCCAAAACATTCTCTACAGCAGTCCCTAAAGTAGGTCACAGAGCCTCTTCCTAATGCTCTCAGACTTTCTGGTGAGCAGATTCTTCCCACACCACAATGCAGGGTTGCCTCTGCACAGGGAGTGCTCAAAATGGTCACAACTGTGGTTGACAAATTTCCCGCACACAGTGGTGCACCGTCCACAAAATTCCACAGCAGTTTGTCATCACGGATGCTTTGGGCATTAACATAATTTTGTTATGAGCAGGAAACATATTGGAGAGGGCCTTCTATTCATATCAGTGTTTGCCAAGCTCAAAATAAGGAAATGATCTATCATATTTAATTACCAAGAACTGAGTAGGAAATGATCTATCACATTTCCAAACATCCGCAGCAGGGCTTGACTGCAAATGTGCTTGGGAAAAGGGTGGCTTTACCTGCTCTCTGTTGCTGATACTCCACTGGACTTGGGCCTGCCCCCAGGTTCTCCATGCTGTGGTGATGTCCTGAACACTCCTATTTATTTTTAAATCTATCTATCTATCTATCTATCTATCTATCTATCTATCTATCTATCTATCTATCTATCTATCTATCTATCTATCTATCTATCTATCTATCTATCTGTTTATATTTTATTTTCCTCTTGTTCTTTTAAATTTTTTAAACTTTTTATTATACCACTATGCAATATACAATTCAAAAAATGTTTATGATTTGTCATACATTGTTCCAGCACCTGTCCCTCCACTAGTGCCCTATTTCCACCACCAATGTCCCCAAATTCCCTTCCCCCTTCCCCAGCCTGTGTCTATAGCAGGCACTTTTTCTTTCTTCTTTCTCTCTCTCTGTCTCTCTCTGTCTCTCTCTCTTCTCTTACACATTGTGACTTACCCTACAGACATTTAGGGATTATCATGCAAATCCTTTTGTGTACATTCAATGCTCAGTTCTAGTGTGGCATTACCATTTCCCACAATTAGTAGAACCTAGTACATATTTATATACCACTAATGAATGCAGTCAATTTATATCTGTCCTTTATCTTATGGCTAATTTCACTCAGCATGATAATCTCCATGTCCATCCATTTGCAGGTAAATTTCATGACTTCGACTTTTCTGACAACTGCATAGTATTCCATTGTGTAGATGTGCCATAGTTTCTTTAGCCAGTCTTCTGTTCTCAGGCATTCAGATTGTTTCCAGATTCTGGTTATTGTGAATAGTGCTGCGATGAATATTGAATCATGACCAAGTAGGATTCATCCCAGGAATGCAAGGATGGTTCAACATCCGCAAGTCAATCATCATAATACACCATATCAATAAGATAAAAAATAAAAACCATATATCATATCAATAGATGCAGAGAAAGTATTTCACAAGATCCAGCACCAATTCATGATAAAAAAAAACTCTATAAAATGGGAATTGGAGGAACTTTCCTCAATATAGTCAAAGCCATCTACTCCAAGCCCACAGCGAGCACACTCTCGATCTCAAGATTGGGCACAAGACAAGGTGGCCTGCTCTCACCACTTATATTCAATATAGTACTGGAAGTACTAGCCATAGCAATCAGGGAAGAAAAGAACATTAAGGGCATCCAAATAGGAAAGGAAGAAGTGAAGCTATCACTATTTTCAGATATCATGATATTCCACCTAGAAAACCCTAAACTCTAACCAAAAAAGCTTCTAGAAACAATAGATTCCTATAGTACACTGGCAAGGTCAATGGCTTCCCTGTATGAAAATAATGAGAGAGAAGAAAGGAATATTAAAGAAATGATCCCATTCAAAATTGCAACACGGAAAATAAATTACCTAGGAATCAGTTTGACTAAGAATATAAAGGATCTGTACAAGGAAAACTACAAAATGTTGCTTCAAGAAATAAAAGAGGACATGAGGAAATGGATACACATTCCCTGCTCATGCATTGGGAGAATTAACATTATCAAAATGGTAATACTCCCTAGAGCTTTATACAGATTCAGTTTGGTCCCTATAAGGATACCCATAACATTATTCTAAGAAATTGACCAAATACTCCTGAAATTTGTATGGAACAATAAACCCCCCATGAATAGCTAAAGCAATTTTTGGGGAAAGAAGATGGGAGGTATCACTTTCCCCCCAACTGTACTATAAAGTTGTAATTAAAACGGCATGGTATTGGTATAGAGACAGACCTGTAGACCTATGGAATAGAATTAAATATCCTGAAACACACTATCCAATATACAATTGCTTCATCTTTGATAAAGGAGCAGAATATATTAAGTGGAGCAAAGAAATTGCTCCACTTAACAGGTGGAGCCTCTTCAACAGGTGGTTCTGGGAAAACTGGATAGCTACATGCAAAAAATGATCTTAGACCTCTATACACAAAAAGTCAGATCAAAATGGATCAAAGCTCTCAACATCAGACATGAATCTATAAGGAACATAGAAGAAAACATAGGGATAATGCTTTACGACATTAAATATAGCACCACGCCCTAACCAACTGAGCTAACCGCCAGCGACAACGACATTAAATCTAAAGGCATCTTCAAAGACGAAACACCATTGACAAAGAAAATGGAAGCAAAGTTAAAATGGGATTGTATAAAACTGAAAAGCTTCTGCACCTCAAAAGCAAAGGTGACCAAGATACAGAGATAGCCCACAGACTGGAAAAGAATATTCACTCAATACCCATCTGATAAGGGGTTAATATCCAGGATATATCAGGCACTGGTAGAACTTCACAAGAAAAAAAAAAACCAACCTCATCAAAAAATGGGGAGAAAAAAAATGAACAGAAACTTCCCTAAAGAAGAAATTTGAATGGCCAAAAGGCATATGAAAAGTGCTCTTCATCACTATTCATCAGAGAGAAGAAAATCAAAACAACAATGAGATATGATCTCATACCACAGAGATTGGCACACATCCAAAAGAGCAAGAACAACCAGTGCTAGTGTGGATGCGGGTAGAAAGGGACTCTCATCCACTGTTGGTGGGAGTGCTGGCTGGTCCAACCCTTTTTGGAAAACAATATGGATATTCCTCCAAAAATTAGATATTGAACTCCCATTTGACCCAGCAATAGCACTCCTGGGAATATACCTTGGAGATCTAAAAACACACAGAAGACACTACTATTGATTTAATCTTCTCTCTACTCATGAAACACACAGGAACCCTGAAGGGGACCCCAAAGTGCTCAAACTGCATAAGCTTACTTCATTCACTGACTGCTGCTGTGTTCTAGGTATACCAGGTATTGCCCTGGCAACATGCAGGGAACAAAACAAACACAGACCCTGCTCCCAGTGCTGCTGACTTAAAGAAGAGTCTGAGATAGAATGGAAAGTAATATCTCTTTTCTGGTGGGAGAGGTAAAGGAGATGTGCAGGGAAAGGCAGAGTGAAGAGTATGTTGACAGGTGGTGAAGGCTGAGGTGTGGTTCTGGCAGCTCTGACAAGAGATCAAAGGAAGGGCCATGGGCTGCCTCATGTCTTCACATTGTCCTTCCACCTCACATGCCCTGAATTCCATTGTATTAAGTTAGGAAACTGTCTAGGAAGAGATAAGCATGTTCCTAAAAACCTAGAAATCGAGCTTCCATTTGACCCAGGAACTACACTTCTTTGAATATGCTTCAAGGTCCCAAAACCCAAATGTAGAAAAGGCATTTGTACCTTGTGCTCCTCGCAACACTATCCACAATAGCCCAAAGCTAGAAACAACTCAATGACCAAGAATAAATTACTGGATAAAGAACCTGTGGTACATATACACACAATGGAATATTACTTGATCATAAGAAAGGATAGTCATGAGCTATGTGGCTGCACGGAAGGACCTGGAGAGTATCATGCTGAGTGAAGTCAGTCAGAGGGAGAGAGACTGACACAAAATGATCTCTTTCATGCAGAATATAAAGATACATAATGGTGGAATAACAAATAACCAAAAACAAGGGAAACAATATAAGAACTGGTATTTACAACCTAGAACTGAGCATTAAATACAGGCAAAAAGATACACATGACAACCCTTTAATGTATGTTCTGTAATCCATAGTCTGGAAGGGAAGGAAAAGAGAAAAGAGAAAGGGAAAGAAATAAAGAACCTGCCATGGAGGCGGGCTGGGGAGGAGGGAAGGAACTGGGGACGTTGGTGGTGGGAGATGGGCACTGGTGGAGGGATGGGTGCTGGAACACTGTATGACCAAAACCCAAATATGAACTTTTTAATTGTATATATTTGTAATTGTATATCTCACAGTGGTATAATAAAATACTTAAAAAAAAGAACTGGTATTTAGTAGGAAACATGCCACTCAGGGGCTGGGTGATGAGAGTGAAGGGGCAATATCTGTGGTAGAGGTAGGTGTTCAGCTGTGACGAGGAGGTGGTGCTGAAAGGTGGTATCATGTCATGTTGAGAGAAACCCTATCGACCACAGTGCAGAAATATAAAGAAAAGAGGCACCTTTCATGGAGATAGACTGGTAGGTAAGAGGCCAATGGGAGAGGGAAGGGTATTGGTGGAAAGATGTGGACATTGGTGAATGGATAGGTTTCGGAAACTGTGAAACCCAGTCATGCACAACTGTAATTTCACTGTGATATTTCAAAAAAATTTTTATTATACCACTGTGAGACATACAATTACAAAGGTGATCATAATTGGTTGGTAATACAGTATTCCAGCTCCCATCCCTCCACCAGTGCCCCATTTCTACCACAATGTATCCCACCCCTCCCGCCACACCCCCAGGCTGCATCAATAGCAGGTACCCCAGTTTCCTCTCTTTCTCTCTCTGTGTCTCTCTGCACTCTCTCTCCCTCTTCTTTTACACATTGTGGTTAGCCCTGCAGATATTTAGAGTTTATCCCTTAAGTCTCTTTGTGTATATTCAATGGTGAGTTTTAATCTGCCATTACCATTTCCCACATTTAGTAAAGCACTGGTATCTATTTATATCCTATTAATGAATGCAGTCATTCTATATCTGTCCTTTTCCTTCTGACTAATTTCACTTAGCATGATAGTTTCCATGTCCATCCATTTGCAGGTAAATTTCTTTTTTTTAAAATTTTTTATTATACCACAGTGAAACATACAATTACAAAGGTGTTCATAATTGGTTCTTGGCAATACAGTATACCAGCACCCATCCCTCCACCAGTGCCCCATTTCCACCACCAATGTACCCCACCCCCCCCGCCCACCCCCATGCTGCCTTAATAGCAGGTACTGCAGTTTCCTCTCTCTCTCTGTCTCTCTCTGTCTCTGCCATTTGCAGGTAAATTTCATAATTTCATCTTTTCTGACAGCCGCATAGTATTCCATAGTGTAGATGAACCACAGTTTCTTTAGCCAGTCCTCTGTTCTCAGGCAAAGGGGAGTCAGTCACACCCCCAACTGCCAGTTCTCTGTGGTGAATCTCCAGAGCCCGCAGAAAGACAGTCATTCTCTGAGTTGTATATGGTGCCCCTGCTGGTTGCATTACTTCAGCGCTCCTTAAAAAATGTTCTCCCACTTCGCTCTGGTTTGCAGTGTTGCTGAGTCTGTGCTTTGGATATACAGCAGTATCAGCTCACCAAAGCCCCAACCTCTGTTCCCCATTCCTTCCATTTCTGTCTCCTTTCTTCCTGCTTTTGTTTCTATTTTTCTCCCACTAAATTCTAGAGTCAAGGATGTCTAGGCAAGCCCCTTCATTGCTTCACAGTTCCTTGTCTAGTGATTCTTTGTACCACAGATAAGGGTGCTTTTCTATTCTTCTGACTCAATTGAAAGTGATATCTTTAAGTTCCAATCATTTTAGAGCAGATGCATGATTATATCCTCTGGAGTGCACAGTAATCATATATGCCTCCTATTATAATCCGCTCATCTGTCCTACGTAGCTTTCAGTGCCTGTCGAGGTGCATGTACCCATTCGGTTTATACCTTGTGTGTCTCTCCAGAAAGAGAAGAAGAGTGGGCTGTTGAAACTCCTGGCCGGGCATCCACCAAGAAGAAGTCAGCGCCCCACCTTCCATCTCTCCCACCCATGATCCCCAGCTGCCAGTGGATATCTCTCTCCAAGGCGCAGTGGGGCCGGAAGTATCTTCACTGTCTATTCATGGCCGAGCAGGTTCCTGCCCCCATTGAGAGTGAAATGCAGGGGGCCATGGGGCTGGAGCCCCTGCACAGAAAGGCCGGCTCCTTGGACCTGAACTTCTCTTCCTCTCCAACCAGGCAAGCACCTCTATCCATGGTTGCTATCTGCCCTGAACCCAAGCCACTTTCCAGGGAAAGGTGAGGAAGAGAGTGACTCTTGGGTTGTTCTCTGAGGTCTGGAAACACTTCTGGGGAGTGGGGACAAGGGGGACGTTTCTGTGAGGGTGCTACTCATCACCCCTTTCTGCTGGATTCTTCCTGAGCTTGTATGGCAAGTGTAGAACAACATGAGTTTGAGAGGGAAGGGTGGTACATTCCTTATCCTGACTCTGCAGAGGTCCTGAGCTTTCCGTTTGCTGAGCTGAGGCAGTATGGTCCCCAGAGGACACATGCTCCTGTGGCCTGGACACCAACAGGGTTACTGTGACCTGTGGCCTGGACACCCGCAGGATCCACATGCACCTGTGGCCTGGACACCCGCAGGGTCCCCGTGACCTGTGGCCTGGACACCTGCAGGGTCCTGGTGACTTGTGTGCCTGACTGAGCCACCAGCTTCTCCTCAGCCCTTCTTGGTAACTTAGAATTTTTCCTGTTTCCCTGAAATTGGCTTCAAGGGTGGATAGTCAAGTTATTGGAGTAAACTATATGAAATTGTTGGGATCTATTGTTTTTTAAAGCCCAAATCAGTGATTTCATAGTTGAGAATAGCATTTCCAGTTCTGGTTCTGGCCAGGTGATGCACCCGCTGAGACCTGAGTTTGCCAGTATCAGAGGTTGCTCCTTCCCATGATTGGACCCATTTGAGCTACTTTGAAAACTCAGATGAGGACTGTGCAGTGCTCTGCAGAGAAGGACTGTGGGTAGCTGGTGCAGCAGGGAAGTGCTTCTTTCACAAAGCTTTCACTGCATAAATTGTGCAAAACGAGAATTCTCCACAAAGAAAAGAAAAACAGTCCTGGAATCCCACCTGCATGCTTGCCTGTGACATGTAGGAAGCCACAGAGTCCTACGCCTGCTAACCCTAGCACCAAGCTGTTTGGCCTGAGAGCCCAGTCTTAGCAGAATACTTCCCCACTAAGGGCCAGTTACTAAACATGGCAGACGCCCCTTCCCAAGAACCCAACCATTGCTGCTCAGCTCTGCCTTTGAAGCAAGGGTGGCCATGGGCAGTTCTGCACAGGGATGTGGGGTGCCAGGGAAACTGCCCATATGAACTCCTAAATTTGGATTTCACACCACTTTCTTGTGAAATATTTTTCTTTTCTAAGTATCTTTTTCAATGACCTAAAGGTACAACCATTTCAGGATTAATGGATCAGCCCCTAGCCCCATGGTCTGCCAAACCCTGGGCTAAATGAATCCATAGCAGGGAAAGGTGGGGACCACATGGCCCTCAGGTATTGGCTTCTGACAGATTCCAAATGTAAATCATGTTTATAGCTTCATTGAGAATATCAGCCTTTATTAAGTGTCTGTGCAAGGGGACTTCAGAGCATAAAACAGTTGGTTCGGGTTCTGACCACAAACAGCTAAAGATCTGAGCAGTTTAGCATCTGCTGACAGTTTTCTAAGTGCTTCATCTCACTGACTCCATCCAGGAGCCCTCTGAGTACCCAGTCTGTGGACTGAGGGGTAGGAAATGACTAAGTCGCTTGGGTAAGTGTCTGTAGCTAGTGAAGAGCAGAGCTGGGAGCTGGGCTTGGAATTGCCTCATTCTGTGGTTTGACAGTAACAACTATATCCCATGTAATGACCTAATCCACAAAAATATGATACCTTTGCTTCACATGCATAGATATTCATTTCCCTGCAAGGAGCTCCCTAGCTTCTCCTGAATCTGCCAGTGAGTTAACACCTGATGTGTCCATCTGCTTCAGGAGTGGACGACGATGGGTCAAGATCCCTGCAGCTGACATGAGGCCTAGGCCCAGGCGGCAGCCCACAGCAGAGTGTGTCCTGTGGCAGGGCTGTGAATGAGTGAACTCACTGTTCTGTTTCCCCTCCAGGTACCGCGTGGTGGTCTCCTACCCGCCACAGAGCGAGGCGGAGATTGAGCTGAAGGAAGGGGACATAGTTTTTGTGCACAAGAAGAGAGAAGATGGCTGGTACAAGGGGGACCCTGCAGCGAACTGGCCGCACAGGCCTCTTCCCAGGAAGTTTCGTCGAGAGTTTCTGACGCATGCTCACCACACCCACTGCCCACATCTCTCCGAGAAGCATCCTTGTCCAGGGACACGGCACTGGCCTCTGGAAATGTGCCAGGTCTAGATAGTGAAGGAGCTCCTGGGGATGGAGGCCGTGCCTTTGCTTCAAGGCCAACCACGAGCTGGCTGGTTGTGGGGTGTCCTCTGATGAAACGCTCTTCCTCTGGTGTCAACTAAAGCAGTGTCCTGGAGAAGGGAAGAAGCTGGTGTCATTTGAATCTGCTGATACCTGCTGTGACTGGCCTGCTGGCATCCCAGCATGACTGGACTTTGCAGGGCAGCGTGGGCAGGGCAGGGCCAGAACATTTAGAGAACGGCCTGTACTGGCCTGTGGCTCACACCCTATATACCTCAGTCACCCACCACCTAGTTCTTCTGCAAGGATGTCCCTGACAAGGGGTCCTGCAGGCCCTGGAGTCTGGTGAAGCCACCACAATGATGTGGGGCCTGCGCGAGACCCTTCCGGCATTGTTTCTAGTCAGTATCTTAGCAACACTCTGCTCTGCCACACTCCCTTCACGGGGCTTCTTTCTTACAACATCTTTGTAACATAAAGCTGTAGACTTTTTATATTTCTAATAGGTCCAGCTTTACCTATTTTTCATACATCTGGTGCTGCCTTTTTGTAAGATTCGTAATGATTTGGTTGAACTTGAAAGAAAAAAAAAAACTGCCCAAAGAAACATCGAGCAGGCAGACACTTTCTTTTGCCATGAGTGCATTTTGGAGAACACAGGCGGCCCATTTGCTCAGCATCAGCATCTGCCGCCACTCAGCAGGTGATGGGGTGGGGGGGCATTTTCATGGTCAGAGGGTGCTTAGAAAAAGCCACTTTCTGTAAACCCTGACCAAAAGACCCTGGCTCTGTCTAGACAGAGACAATTATTATTATTCGGACTGGCACATGTTGGGAAAGGCCCCTACAACTGCCTGTGGTGGAGGGTTAAAAAAAGGCACAGGGATGTGGGCCCAGTGCAGGCAGGGGACTGTCCCTTGTGTCACATTAGAGACAATAACTACAATTGGCATTATCAAAATGACATTGTTTTCTCTGAAAAGGACAGTGCTTTGCCAGTTGTGACTTACTGCCTTGCAAAGGCTTTTTGTTTTTAATGAATATCCACTCCCCAAGCAGTGGAAGCTTAGTCAAGAGCCAGAGTTCCAGAGGAACAGGGTAGGAGGCAGGGCTGGCAGGACATACATACAGGCAGAGAGTGAGGAGAGGCCTCTGGTAAATAGGACCTTCTTGAGGTGAAATTCCAAGAACCTCTCCTGAGCCCCACAACAGGCTCCCCTGCAACAGAAGCTGACTCCATCATGAGGCAACCCTGCTCTCAGGAGCATCACCTCAGGAAAACACTCAAGCAACTCAAGAGTCCCAGGTCAGAGTCCCACTCTGAATTTCTCACACTCAGGTTTAAGTTGGGCCGAATAAACTCTCCCTGGTAACACCAGCTTGCCCGGTTGTTAAGGATGCCACAAAACCAAAACACCCGTGCCCTCTGCTGGCAACATGCCTCCCAGCTTACTTCAGCAGTTCTCTTTTGGGTTATGGGTTGTCTATTTGCTGCTGCCCGGGGCTACCACACAGCAGGATGGTAAAGAACAGCTCTTTTCCTCTCTAGAATATAAAAGATTTAACATATTTAAGAATTTTTTTTCAAAATCTAATAAAAATAACTCTAGGAGATACCCATTTGCCATGATCACCAAATTAGTTGCCCACCATCACAGATTTGTGTGTGTTTAAAACCGGGTCATCACCAAAACCCTGAAAACATTAATAGGCTGAGTGAGATTTGTTCTCCAATGAAACCAGAACTAAATGAAATTTCTTAGAGAATAAGGAAAATCTTTTATTTTTTTCAACTAAAGGCAATTCAAGCAGCAGTGCGACTTAGATCTACTTTCCTCACAGCACGCTCACCAGAATGCTTGGAATTAGAAATTTCTGACCAACCCTAGTGATGTGGGTGATGCCACACCCAGACTGACAAAACCCCCACACAGACACCCCCAAGAGAGCTATGATATGCAGAGGTGTTTATGCTAGGCCTCAGCTCACCAGAGGTAAAACCAAGAGGTTCATAGTGTTAGTGGCATTACCTTTGGAGACAGGGATAAGCCATAAGCCCAGCAAGTGTCAAACCCCTTTCTGGAGGGTCTCCTAGAGAGAAGGGAAATAATGACCCACCTGAACTCAAAGCTGAGATTTTTTAGAAACACACCCACCAGCCTTTGTGACCATTAACCCATCGACTAGCAGGAGCAAAATGAGACCCTCTTCAGCTTCTCTTGCCTCAAAGGCGAAAACCATTTTTGGCTACTAAGATGAAGAATCATGTTTAAAAACTGTTTCCTACACTGGTCCAGTGACTTGTTGTCTTGATTGCACAGTGACACTTGGAGACCAAGACCATTGACTTTGAGGAGCCTAGTACAGTCCACAGCTGCCTTTGAGTGAGGTTGGTGGACAGAGAGGATGAGGATGGCCTCAAGCACAGACTGTCGAGAGGGAAACTTGCCGTGGGATAGCCAGTCTCTAGTTTCCCATAAAAGCTCAACGGAGTGGCTGGGGAATGATTTGTACTTTGCACAATTCATACCACACACACACACACACAACACACACACACACCACACATGTTTGTTATACACAGATGTCAGTGTGTAAATTTGAAAGGATTGACAGTAAAATTATGATGCCTGTATTTCTGAGTCTAAATAAAGGTGAACATGGAACAGTCTTTTGTCTCACTGGGGATATCAACAAAGTGGGGGCCAAAACTGAAAGAACAAAACACTCAGAAGGGAAGAACTGACAGGCAAACACCATCCCTGAGTCTTCCTCCCTGACAGCCTCCTTTTACAGCCATCATTCATTCCAGAACATAGATCCCTCAGGGTAGAGGGGCACCAAACTACATTTCAAGACCAAATCCCAGATCAGATAAATTCCTAAGGATCCCATGTACTGGATTAGATTTATAGATCTACTGAATAAAACCCTTAGGGACTGAGGACAATGGTGGGATATAGTTTTAAGACTTAATGAAACAGTGATTTCACCAAGAATACCTTACCTGGGTAGATTCTTATTCAGAACTGATGGAATGGTACACAAATTCATGGATAAACAACAGCTCATTGCTTCATAGACACAAAACAGCAATAGCTTCATAGACTCAAAACCAATCTTGAAAGAAAAATCCAAGGAGCTAATGTAAGGCAAGATAAACACCACAAACACAACAATCCTCTAAAGAAAGATAACATAAAATCCATGAAAATAATCTCTTTAAATTTTCAATGATCTAAACTCAGGGTGGCAACATGGATTAAATGGATTAAAGCATTGAATCTAACATTCTCCTGCCTACAAGAAACGCTTTGAATAATTGGAGCAAACACAGATTCAAAGTGAAACGTTAGAAAATTCTTCAAGTGAACAACTCTTGTTCCTTGTTGCCTTGGAGTGAAATTAAAGGTGAAAGCATGTGAGACTCTCAGACATGGGGCAGAGCTGCTACTGGCTCTCCCCTGTGCCCAGCCGCTCACGAGGCACCCAGGAGCAATGGCGGGTTCTAGCCCTGGCCTGCCACCCCAGCAGAGCCTTGCAACAAGCCAGACAACCCCCCACTCCATGAGGGCCTCCATTTTCCACATCTGGACTTCTCTCTCATCAGAACTCCACCCAGCAGACCAGCCTATCACAGCCTGGTTCATCCATAAATGCTGGACTTAGAGATGACTACAAGAGTATGCTACCTGCATGGCAGAGCCTGGCAAGCTACCCATGTTGTATTTGATATGCCAAATACCAGTAACAATTATAGACCTCATTCCGGAATGGATTGAGGCTCTTTATGTTCCTGGAGCAAGCAGATGCCCTTGGGCTCTACTAGCATGAGACAGGACATATGGAGATGCTACTGGGGCCCACTTGAGCAAATCGATGATGAACAGGAAGACAGTGACAGTGAACAACTCTATCAGAAAAAAAAGCTAGGGTGGCAATACTAGTATTTGATACAGATATTTTAGGTTGAAAAAGATTATAAGAGACAATGAAAGTCGCTTTCTCAATAATCAGGGGACACATATATCAGGAAGAAACTACCCTCCTAAATGCATGTGCACCTAAGCAGGGACCAGCAAAATGCTACAACTGCTAAACGAACACTGGTAGCAAACAACAACAGTATTTGGACTTCTTGTTGCAGTCGTATACACCATTTGATAGACTATTGGCAAGGAAATATTGGTTTTGAAAGGTGAACTGGATGAGAGGGGGCTAGGATATACACACAGGGTTTTTCAAATATACATTCTTCTCCAGTGCACATGAGACATCCTTCATGACAGATCACATACCGGGCACAAAACATACCTCCATAAAATTAAGCGGATAGAAATTGTATCAATTATCTTTAGAATCAAGAATGAGTTTATGTCACCAAATTGGGGAGTTAAAAGAAACTGACAAATTGCTATAGTCCTACAACTTTCCAAGAATGAGTCATAAGAAGTAGAAAACTTGAGTAGAATTATTTCTATTAAGGAAGTCAGGATAGAAGTTCAAGGATACAAGTCCAAGATCAGGTAAGTTTACTAGTCTTCAAAACTCAAAGAGGATCTTCTATCTCTCCTTCTTAAGTTCTTGCAGCAAGTGGAAGAAAGGAATTCTCCTGAATAGTTTCTATGAGACCATATTACCTTTATAGCAAAAGCTGTAAGAGACTTACAAGAAAAGAAAATTTCAGACCAATATCCCTGACAAGCATAGATGCAAAAATCTTCAATAAAATCCTTGATAATTGGGCAGCACGCTCGGGGTCCCGCGGTTCTGTGTCTTGCTTCAACAGTGTTTGGACGGAACAGACCCGGGGTTGCCCAGCCATCCTGCCTTCGAGCACCCTCCTACTTTTTTCCAGTCGCAACCTGAGGAACCAACTCCTCTCTTCCTCGCCCCACCCCGGGACCGTCTAGCACCTTCTAGGAGCTTCAGTTCTCACTGCCGACCACCATGAGCTCCCAGATTCGTCAGAATTATTCCACCGACGTGGAGGCCGCCGCCAACCGCCTGGTGAACCTCCATCTGCGGGCCTCCTCCAACTACCTCTCTCTGGGCTTCTATTTCAGCCGCGATGATGTGGCTCTGGAGGGCGTGGGCCACTTCTTCCGCGAGCTGTCAGAGGAGAAGTGCGAGGGCGCCGAGCGCCTCCTGAAGACGCAGAACTTGTGTGGCGGCCGCGCCCTCTTCCAGGACGTGCAGAAGCCTTCCCAGGATGAGTGGGGTGAAACGCTGGAGGCCATGGAAGGCGCCATGGCCCTGGAGAAGAACCTCAACAAGGCCCTGTTGGATCTGCATGCTTTGGGTTCTACCCGCTTGGACCCCCATCTCTGTGACTTCTTGGAGAGCCATTTCCTGGACGAGGAGGTGAAACTGATCAAGAAGATGGGTGACCACCTGACCAACCTCCGCAGACTGGGCAGCCCCCAGCTGGGCTGGGCGAGTATCTCTTCGAAAGACTCACCCTCAAGCACGACTAGGCGTCTCCCGAGCCCTGTGGCCTTTGAGTCCCCCTGATGTCATGGGCTTGGCCTGAGTCCCCCTCGCTGCTCCCTGAGCAGCTTCTGAAGTGGACCAAATAATAAAACTTTTGCAGCAAAAAAAAAAAATCCTTGATAATTGAATACAACAATGTATTAAATGCATCATACATCATGGCCAAGTTTGATTCATCCATGTGATGCAATGATGGTTCAATAAACAAATCAATTTCTACTATACACCACATCAATAAGAAAGGCAAAAAATTATAGATCTCCGTAGATGCAGATGACATATTTGTAAATATCCAACACCCATTCTTGGTAAAACTCTCAATAAACTGAAGTTTGAAGTAAGTTTCCTCAATATTGTAAAGACCATATACTATAAACCCACAGTAACATTATAGTCAGTGGGGAAAAATTGAAAGCCTTTCCTCTACAATTAGGCAAAACACAGGGATGTTCAGCAGTTCACAACATGAGGAAAGCCTTGAGCACAACCATGTCTCCAAACCCAAACCCCTCCCCCCAAAAAAGGATGTCTTTTTTCATAGCAATTATTCAATAAAGATAAAAGGATTTCAGATTGGGAGGAAGTCTATCACCATTTCTAGATATGACACTATAGATAGAAATCCCTAAGATCCACTAGAAAAATATCCGAGAAATAATATTTGTATAGAAAAGAAGCAGGTTACAAAATACAACGCATAAATCTGTTGAATTCTTATATACTAATAAGTGTAGAAAAGAAAACTTTACTATTTAATTATGATAGTGTAAAAAAAACACTAATTTGTATAATAGTCCATTTTTAGAAAGGAAACCTATTTAATATATAATACCCATTTTACAAATCACTTCTAAAAGAAATAGGCAGGTTGTGGGTTGGGGTGGGTGGGTAGGAGGGAAACAGAGCATACTGGTGTTGGGAAAAGTGCACTGATGAAGGGATGAGTGCTGGAACACTGTATGACTGAAACCCAATCATGAGCAGCTCTTTAATAGTCTATCTCATGGTGATTCAATTAAAAATAAATAGAAATAAAGAAGACATAAGTAATTTTTATATATATGAGACAATTTCAAATAAAAGTAACCTTGAGATACAATCAGTAGAACTGTGATGTGAGTGTGCTTGGGGAGGGAGGAAGTGGGGGTCCTGGGACAGAGGGAGGAACCAGACATTCTGTTACTAGGTGTGGTGCTGTAGCACACTCTGGTGGTAGCAGTACACATGTACATCAATATTGGTTCTTTGGTTAAAACAAAAATTAACAGGTCATTAACAAAATTTAATTCTGTACTCATGGAGAATCAGCACAGATGTGACCTTAAAGAGGGCAAAATAGGGGGTCAGAGCGATAGTCCAGGGGGTAGGGGCGTCTGCCTTGCACACGGCCAGCCTGTGCCGCCCGGGTTCGATCCCGGCATCACATATGGTCCCCTGAGCACCGCTAGAGTAATTCCTGAGTGCAGAGCCAGGAGAAACCCCTGAGCATTGCCAGGTGTGACCCAAAAAAGCAGAAAAAAAAAGAGGGCAAAATGGAAACTTTTATCCTGAGCTAAGAAATGGAATATGGAATAAGGGCTCGAGGTCTCAAGGAAAGAAGGGACTCATGTGATGAGGAGAGTATGACTCATCTGACAGACACTAGCAATTAGAATTTCCCTGCAACAACCAAAGTGAAAAATAAAGATATGGAAATAATAAAGATATGGAAAAATAATCACGGTATCACTGTCTTCATCGATTTTCTTGAGCGGGCACCAGTAACATCTCCATATGTCCTGTCTCATGCTAGTAGAGCCCAAGAGCATCTGCTTGCTCCAGGAACATAGTCTCAAACCATTCCATCAGGTCATGGGAATGAGGTATATAATTGTTACTGGTATTTGGCATATCAAACACGACACTGGCATATCAAACACGACACGGGTAGCTTGCCAGGCTCTGCTGTGCAGGTGGCATACTCTTGTAGTCACCTCTGATCTCCAGCATTTATTGATGAACCGTGCGGCGGCTTGCGGCCGCAAGCCAGGCTGTGATAGGCTCTTCTGCTGGGTGGAGTTCTGATGAGAGGGAAGTCTGGATGTGGAAAATGGCGGTTCTCATGGAGTGGGGGGGTGTCGTCTGGCTTCTTGTGAGGCTCTGCTGGGGTGGCGGGCCAGGGCTAGAAGATAAATGGAGTGGTACATTAAATCAGTGATCTTCATGACAAGGTACACAACTCCATTAATAAGGAAGAGGAGGGGAAACAGGGAGAGGCACAGGGCTGAGCTGCTGCCCACTCTGTGCTAGGCTGATGGGGGATCCTGGAAGCGGGACAGGGCCAGGCTCCCCCTGCCTCCCGGTTAGACCCTCAAAGGCCCAAAAACCTCATACATCACAACTATAGCCACTTTCAAGGTCCGGACTCCACAGTTTGGCAGAACCACACCCAAAAGAATAGTCGCCAAGCCCAGGTATGCACAACTAGATGATCGAATCCACCAGGTTTCCTGGAGAGCTGAAGCTGGGGCGCCCTCCCCAACTCAGTGCCCTCCGGCAAGGCCTGATGGGCTAGCCCAGAACTGCAACCAGCTAGGATCATACATGGGGGAGGGTCCCATGTATACCCCATGGTGTTATCTCAAAACCTAGTATTTTCATTTAACTGGTATCCCAACACATTTTCTAGAAATGAAGTGTGTGTGAACAAGGTGTGGTCTGGGGACTTTCCTATAGGTAATTTCCTATACAGTGGACTCAAATGGCACAATGGAAATATTAGGATCTCCATTGACTTTTGTCTAACACCAAGTTCATCAACCGTATTTAGAGAATTAGCTCCAACAACCAATATAGAATGGATTGTTCAGTGTATGAATAGGAAAAGCTCAAATAGATGTTGAGATAAATGTGAAATAAAGTGTTGTCAGTAGCTGTAGTGATGATGTGTCTGGGACTGTCAGTAGAAAACTACTGTGTTCTGGAAACCCAGAAAGTGAATCCAAGAACAGAAACTGGCCAGACTCCCACACATCTGCCGAGAAAAAAAAAAAAAGCATTACCTTATCATTACTATTCTCTTATATGAGCTGTAAGGATCAACATAATTGATGCTGGCTAAGTGAGCAGGCATCGGGGGGGGGATGGAGGATGGGAGGGAAAAATGGGAAATGCAGGTCTCTAGTGGTGGTGGATGTCGGGGATGCTGCCGGGGTCCCCAACAGTGCAGGGAAGCGAAGTTCCCTTCTACCTCCGAAGCCGGGCGGGAATGGATGAAGACTCAGGAATCCAATGCAGTTTTGAAAGGCTTTACTTATCACAGGTTCAGGCATACAAATCCACAATAGGAAAAACCCTGTGCTTAGGATTCCTGGCTAGAACCCCAGCCACGTGTAGGCCAAAATGGCAGCCACCACATGTAAAGGCCCTGTAAAGAGGAGACAAAGACAAAACTCCCAAGAAGGGTGCGAGCTCACAAAAGAGAGAGCCCAAAAAGAGAGCGCAAGAGAGGAAGCAGGCTAGTTTTATACCCCTACAACTCAGACCTCCCTCCCACTATTATGGAAAGCAGGGAGGGTCAAATGCCCTCAGGTAATTTCTCCCAGCACCTCACCTAGGCCCTTTTATATGCTAATGTCTTGAGCCAAGATCTGCCTGGAAAAGCCTTTATAGGGTAAAGAAGGGGGTTTCTGAGATGGCTTGTCTCTGTACCAAAGTCTAATACTAGTACCAGTTAAATATTTCTCCAAGCCTTCACAAGTCTCGTCTACTTCACGGTAGTTTTGTATTTTAGTTGCCTTTGAGTTATCAGGGAGCCATGCTTGCTTGCTTGGAGGCAAACAGCATTTCTCTCTGGTCTAATTATTTAGGGATCCAACGTGGCCAGGCAAATATGCTAGTAAGATCTAGCTAGTCCCACAATGATTGTGGTAGCATGAGAGAATATTTATACCAGCTAGTACAGAATACATGGTCAGATAAACTGCCACATTTAGACTACCCCCTTATCTATGAAGTGATTTGCAGGCGGCAATTCAGAGCAGATGCAGAGGCTCTTAGAGGAGTCCTGCAACAGGTGGAGGCACAACAATGGTGGGATTGGTGCTGAATGATGAATCTTTCTAGCAACTGTATTGTAAAAAAGTTTGTATTTTGTAAATCACGGTGTTTAAAATAAATCATTAAAATAAAAATAAGGAAGAGGAAATAAAAAAGATAATGAGGGGGAAATGAGGATTTAAGAGAAATTGTGGGCAGAATCGAGAAAAATCACAGGAATTCCAATAATTGCTCAAAATCACAGTAATTCCAAAAGAGTAAAGAAGGAAAATAATGATTAAAAGAAAATCTTCAGGGTCCAAAGAGACAGTACAATGGGCAGAGTGTTTGTACTGCACATGGTCTACTTGGGTTCAGTCATCGGAACACCAGGAGTGATACCTTATTACAGAGTAAGGAGAAGTCACTGCAAGGTGTTGTCCAGACAAAAACAAATAAATACATACTAGTTAAAATGTTCCAAATTTGAGGAGGGGGATAGAGGCACTGATCCAAAAGGCCCCCAAAGTGTCAAAGTATGCCCAAAGTATGCCCAATGCTCTAAGACACATTGCATCAAAGGAGCAAGAGCCAAATCATAGACTCTGTGAAAGAGAAGCAAGGACCCACATAAAAAGTAAAAGGCAAAATATTCACATCAGACTCCTCAAATGAAACTGTAAACTAAAGAAGAGAATGGAATGATATATTCAAGTACTGAATGAAAAGAACTTCCAACCCAAAGTACCTTAGCCTGAAAGGTTATTACTCTGTGACAAAAAGAACGTACCAGCTCTCCCTGTGCGCAGCTGACCACGCGGTGCCGAGGAGGGAAGGCGGGTCTAGCTCTGGCCCGCTATCCCAGAAGAGCCTCACAAGAAGCCAGAGGAACCCCCACACCATGAGGGCCACCATTTTCAACATCCAGACTCCACAGCTTTAGAGCTCCACCCAGCAGAAAAGCCCATCTGTCCCCATCTCATCAATAAATGCACGAGATGAGTGCCTACTAGTATTCCACCCACATGGCAGAATCTGGCAAGATACCAGTGTCGTATTTGATATGCCAAAAACCAGTATCAATTATAGACCTCATTCCTATGACCTGAAGGAATGGTTTGAGGCTCTTCATGTTCCTGGAGCGAGCAGAGGCCCTAGGGCTGTACTAGCATGCGAACAGGAACAAATGGAGATGCTACTGGTGCCTGCTAGAGCAAATTGATGAACAAGGGGAAGACAAGTGACAAGTGAAAGAGCGATAAAAAATCATTCTCAGATATATAGTAGCTAAATATATTTGCTTCATCTAAACCAACAAGTAGGGATAATGTTAGAATAATTAAGCTAAAAACAACCTCAGGAGATGGTTTTTCAAATAAATAAATATGGTTGACAAACCCTTGGATAAACTTACACAGATGAAAAAACAAACAAAACTCAAATAAATTGATAAGAAGGGAAAAGAGGGAAAAAATTTCAAAAGATCATTCAGAAACACAAAATATAGTTCAAAAGAAACCCCATGCTAGAGAATGTAGCTGAAGATCTAGAAGAAAAGAAATTCTTCAGCTTCCAAAAAAAGAAATTCGAATGGCCAAAAGGCATAGAAAAGTGCTCTTCATCTTTAATCTCAGGGAGATGCAAATCAAAACAACAATGAGGTACCATCTCACCCCAGAGACGCACATCAAAAAAGAACAACCGTGCTGGCGTGGATGTGGGGAAAAGGGACTCTCATCCTGCTGGTGGGGTGCCGACTGGTCCAGCCCTTTTTGGAAAACAATTGGGCATTCCTCCGAAAGCTGATATGAGCTCCCATTTATCCAGCAATAGCACTCCTGGGAATATACCCTGGACGAAAAACACATCAGAAACACTATCTGTACTTCTTTATTCATCTCTGCGCTATTCCTATAGCTAGAATCTGGAAACAACCTAAATGCCTGAGAACAGAGGACTGGCTAAAAAACTGTGGTTCATCTACACTATTGAATACTATGCGGCTTCAGAAAGAAATTATGAAATTTACCTGCAAATGGATGGACATGGAGTCTATCATGCTGAGTGAAATTAGTCAGAAGGAAAAGGACAGATATAGAATGACTGCATTCATTAATAGGATATAGATACCAGTGTTTTAATAATTGGGAAATGGTAATGGCAGATTAAAACTCACCACTGAATATACACAAAGAGACTTAAGTGATAAACTCTAAATATCTGCAGGGCTAGCCATAATGTGTAAAATAAGAGGGAGAGAGCAGAGACAGAGAGATAGGAAAAGAGGAAACTGGGGTACCTGCTATTAAGGCGGGTGGGGAGGAGGGGGTACATTGGTGTTGGAAATGGGCACTGGTGGAGGATGGGTGCTGGAATACTGTATTACCAGAACCATTATGAACACCTTTAATTTGTGTTTCACGGTGGTATAATAAAAATTTAAAAAAAAAAAAAGAAATTCTTCTTCTTAGAAGGAAGTAGAAACCTCAATAGACCATTCACTTTAAAAAGCAAATTGAAAATGTAATTGAAATCTCCCCAAGAACAAACAACTGATATACATGTGCTTGCTTGAGAGTTCTATAGAACCTTCAAAGAAGTTACTTTCCATACTCCTCAGCTCTTTCAAATAATGGAATAACTAGGAATTCATCCTAAAAGTATCTATGAAGCCAACACTTGCCTACTACTGAAAGATGACATGTATATATACAAAAGCTGACATACATGATTTGTATATATATATATATATATATATATATATATGCCTATTATATATGTATATATATACTTGTGATTCAAGTTGGGGAAAAATATAACCACTATTTTTGGCATGACATTATAATGTATGTAGAAAAACTTAAATATGGCTTACTTACACACATGCATGCACACACACAAAATTAAAATGATATATGAGCTTGGTAAAGTGGTCAAACATAAAAATATCATAAATATGTAAACAATGAGCTGGGGAAGGGAAATGATGGTAATTATCCCATTTATAACTGAATTAAAAGATAGAATACCTGGTGATACACATAAGAAAAAAAATAAAATATTTGTACAGTAAAAACTATTAAACATGGGGCCGGAGCTATAGCACAGCAGGTAGGGCATTTGCTTTGCACACGGTTGACCGGGTTCAATCCCTGGCATCCCATATGGTCCCCTGAGCACCGCAAGGAGTAATTCCTGAGTGCAGAGCCAGGAGTAACCCCTGAGCATCACCGGGTGTGACCAAAAAAGAAAAAAAAACCTATTAAACATTATAAAAGCAATAGGTGCTGGAAAGATTGCCAAGAAAGAAGCCTTATGATCTGCACTGAAAACAAAGGAGAAGAATATAAACAGATGTTACTCTCTTAGTAGCTCAATCGAGACTGCAAAATTCTGTAGAGGGATCCCAAATTCTGTAGAGGGTTCCTGAGAACTTTTGTGTTGAATCAACAGCTCTTTAAGGAATTTATGAATCATGAGGTCTCTGGGCTGGGGAGGGGTAAAGGAACAGCAAAGAGGCAAGTCGAATGCTGCACTTATTGTCAAATGAAGCCCACCATGGGACCTAAGAAGCTACTGTGAAAGGTGGTGTAACAGCTTGGTCTACCCCCACAGACACCAACAAAAATCCTTTCCCCAAAAAACTAAAAAAAAAACAGAAATTTTCCTTTAAATTTAGTTTTTCTGTGTTCACCTTAAATAATTCCAAGGTTCTTTTTTGATCTCTGATAAACCCTACTCAATTGTTGATTTGGATGGTTAGAGATGCTGATGTCACGCGATGAGATGGGGGGGGGGGGATATTTAAGGGGGGAAAAGAAGGGGGGGAGTAGGGTGGGAACGTAGCAGCAGAATATAAAGGGTGCCTGCAACCAATTAGGTAGTAGGGTGGGAACTCTGTGTCAACCAATCTTTAGGGTGAGAGAAAGGATTAAAACAGGGGATTAAGGCAGGGAGTGAGCTTAACCCTTGTATCACTTTTCACTTGTCTTCCCGTTCATCAATTTGCTCGAGCGGGCAACAGTAGCATCTCCATATGTCCTGTCTCATTCTAGGGCATCTGCTCGCTCCAGGAACACAGAGAGTCTCAGACCATTCCTTCAGGTCATGGGAATGAGGGCTATAATTGTTACTGGTTTTTGGCATATCAAATACGACACGGGTAGCTTGCCAGGCTCTGCCATGCGGGTGGGATACTCTCAGTAGTAGGCTCTCAGCTCCTGCGAACTGCAATGGGAGAGAGATCGGCTTTTCTCTTGGGTGAAGCTCTGACAAGCTGTGGAGTCCGGATCTTGAAAATGGCGGCCCTCATGGTGTGGGGGCTCCTCTGGCTTCTTGTGAGGCTCTATTGGGATGGCAAGGCAGGGCTAGAACCCACCTTCCCTCCCGGACGCCTCATGATCAATGGAGCACAGGGAGAGCCGGTAGCAGCTCTGCCCTGTGTATCTGTGTCCGGGTCAGCGTGCAAGACAAGTGCTCTAACCACTATACTATCTCTCTGGCTTCACAAATCGCTTTTATACATTTCCCAGCAAAGACTCAGAGCTAATAGCTAACATGGATGAGCTCTATCTCCCTTCATTTCTTTTTTTTTTTTTTTTTTTTTTTTGGGGCGGTCACACTTGGTGATTCTCAGGCATTGCTTCTAGCTCTGTGCTCAGGAATAACTCCTGGCTGGCTGTCATGGATTGAACCTGGGTTGGCCACGATCAAGGCCAGTGCCCTCCCTGCTGTATTATGCCCCGGCCCTGGTGACCCCTTAATGGAGACCATCTCTTTGGAGTTCACAGTGCTCCGAGTTTTGGGGTTCAGGACTCATATTATGACCACCAGCGAATGGATTCATCCCGTGTATCATGACTTCACGGCCGTCACTGCCTGAGCAACAAGGCTCCACTGCAGACTGTGAGCGGGACGTGCAGTGACTAAGGCAGGAGCAGGGCCCTTGAGGGCCTGACTCTCCTCTGCTCTTCTGCCTGCCTCAGGGACATCGGGTAACTGGAACTGGACGCCAAGGTCACATCGGCTCCCAAGGGGGTAAACAGCATGCAGGAACCCTCCTGCCCTCGGCTCTGGCACAAGCCCGGGACTCATTTGAGTAGGGTTTATCAGAGATCAAAGAACCTTGAAGACTTTGACATGAGCTAACCAGAAACCACTAAATTTAAAGGAACATTCCTAGCTGCTTGAATATTAAAGTAACTCACTTTTTTTGGTGGGGGAGGGGATCGTCCTTCATGGTGTCTGGCGCCATCTAGTGTCTCTGTGGTGCTACCTTGAATGTAGTCAGTAATTTTCAGGCATTGTGCTGTGGGGCTAGCCAAGCCTCGCGCTAGCCAAGCACCTTAAGTTTAAGGATTTAAGCATAATCCTTAAGCTCACTTAAACACACAGAGCATGTGTTTACACTCAAGAGCTGAAATTAAAGGGCCAGGACGAGGAACTTAGAAATACGAAACCAGGAACTTCAACCGTGACCTTTAGAGACTTACTGAACTTACAACTTCTTCTAAAAAACATTTTCTACAGTAATTCAAAAAAGAATTCTTGCACAGAACACATAAACAGTATTCTTTATTTTTATAATAAAAATAAAGAATTTTTTGAGGTCCTAGGGCTTGGGACCACACCCAGAGATACTTGAGGGCTACTCCAGGCTCTGTACTTGTGGCCACTGCCTACAAGTGGTCCCAAGGATTGAGTCAGAGATGGCCATAAGCAAGTCAAGAACCTGAATCCCTGGGGCCAGAGCAATAGTCCAATGGGTAGGGCATTTGCCCTGTTTGCAACCAACCTGCGTTTGATCCCGGCATCCCATATGGTTCCTGAAGCACTGCCAGAAGTAATTCCTGAGTGCAGAGCCAGGAGTAACCCCTGAGCATTGCCAGGTAAGACCCAAAAAAAAAAAAGAAGCTGAATCCCTATAACAATATTTCCAGTCGATTTCTAATGCACCTTGGTCTAAAGTCTTTGCTCAGTAGGCTTGGCAGTGGTGATGGTGTGGTGCCTGCCTTCTCACAATCAGTAGTGCCCAAATTCTGGAAAATGAGTGCAGGAATAGGTGAGTCATGGAGGGTAGGTAGCCCATCATACAGAGCCAAGCCAATGCCACAGTGCTCTTTGTGTGTGTGTGTGTGTGTGTGTGTGTGTGTGTGTGTGTGTTTTCATCCTTAGAAAACTGAATAGTCATTCTTCTCCAGTGCATATGGGCATTTGTCAAGATGGAACACATTCTGGAACACAAATGTACCTCTAGGGGCTGGAGCGATAGCCCAGCGGGTAGGGCGTTGCCTTGCACGTGGCCGGCCCATGCCGGCCTGGGTTCAATCCCTGGCATCCCATATGGTCCCCGAGCACCGCCAGGAGTAATTCCTGAGTGCAGAGCCAGGAGTAACCCCTGAGCATTGCCGGGTGTGACCCAAAAAAGCAAAAAAAAAACAAACAAACAAACAAAAAAACAAATGTACCTCTACTGGACAGCCACAATCAAAAGATAAAGAAACTAGTTTCATATCTCATTCTATAAATAAGACATAAAATGGATTAAAGGCCTGGGATTAGAACAGAATATAAAATGCATTGAGGAAAGTAATGGCAAACTCCCCAGACAGTAACTATGGACATGGCCTCAATGACTGATTCCACTGGTAAAGTACATAAAAGCAAAACTAAATCAAATTAAAAACTTTTCACATGACAAAAGCTATCTGGGCTAAAATAAAGATACCCTACTAAATGGAAATCAATGCTATATTTGCTGTGATACCTTACCTGTAGTTTACTGAAAATTTAAGAATGTAAGACAGATTTGTGAAAAAAAAAAAAGGGAGCTTAAGGCATTTTTTTCAGATAAATTTTGCTAAAAGGTTTCACATGTAACTTATAAAAGTACATGAAAAAAAATACACTGCTCAGGGTTCACAAACGTAAACATTTTACTGTATAAAAACTAGTAGTAAGAGGGGCCAGAGTGATAACACAGCAGGTAGGGCGTTTGTCTTGCATGTGGCTGACCCAGGTTCTATTCCCTGGCATCCCATATGATCCCCTGAGCACCACCAGGAGTAATTCCTGAGTGAAGAGCCAGGAGTAAGTCTGGAGCATCACCGGGTGTGACCCAAAGAGAAAAAAAAACTAGTAGTAAGATACTTGTCTTAAGTTCAGTCAGAAAGACAATTTGGCAAAATGTTCTTTATGATGACAGTGAACGAAAAAAGGTTAAAGTAATCTGATCACATTTTAGAAAATAAATGTTTTATTTGTCTAGAGTAAATTTCCATTTTATTTAGAATACTCAAGTATGAAATGCAAAAATTACATATCTATTGACTTAAGAAAATGTTAAGAAACAATTAAACTGTTCTGAAACTACTACTACTACTACTACTACTAAGGCACTAAATTCAAATACCTTTTGCAATTATTATTTTTATAAAAATTTTCAGATGTTCAGTTATATATTTAAAAAATATTTTAAGAAAATAATTCAACCTTATATATGTATCCAAAATGTGAAGACAGAATTTTAAACAAGTATGTAATTACATTAGTGCTGTAATAGGGACGCTCAAAAGTACTCATCATTAGGAAAGATTTATTTACCTATATATTTTTACCTTTAAACATACTTTGATTATCACATTAACTATACTAATGTGAAGAAGAGAAAGCCACTGTGTTTATATATTGTTTATATAAAAGCTTAGCAATATTACCAATTGGATAACTATCAAAAAAGTCTAGAAAACGTTATAAGGTTATACAGTTTAAAGCACATGCCCAAATTTTTTGACTTTTATTACATATAAAATTTTCATTTAAAAATGTAAATGTAACAAAACAGTCTAAATCACTGAGTTCTGCCCCCTTGATGTCACTGACACTTGGAGCTGGTCTAGTCAGTGCAGAGTAGTAACTGGAGGGCAGGAGAAACACGCGGACTCACGCCAACCAATAATCCAAAATCTTCTAACACAAGCTAATATATAAAAGGACCATCCTAGACTCTGGTTTTGTAATGGCCTCATACTTACAAGAATTTTTTTTTATAAATGACATTAAATGTGGCATTTGCCAGATACAGAGTAAGAGATACAGCAAATAAAAACAGCAAGAGATCAAAACATATGTAAAACATTTTAATAACTTGCTTGTGATGAACTTCTGTGATCTGGAGCCTTTGTTTTACATGAAATTGGAGCTGAAAAGAGAAAAAACCTTTTGATTAGTACAATGAAAAACCTTATAGAGAAATAAAAATCGCTAACATCATTAGGTTCATAAAGTTTTGCTGTTTGTGTTTTGCCCCTCCCCCACCCCTCCTCTGCTCAGGGCTTACCACTGGCTCTGGTGCTCAGGGGTCAATCCCAGAAATACTTGGGATACGGTATGGGGTGCCAGGCATTGAATTCAGTTTGGTTGTATGTGAGGGCAAGTGTCCTTCCCATTGTACTATCTCTTTAGCCCAGGGTTTACAGAGATTTTATATACATCTAAAATACTACAGGATATGGGTCTATGGGATTTTAAAAAAGAAAAAAAAGAAAACTTTACCAATTCTTTTTTCTTGAGGATGAATGTTTCTAATTTTTCATGTCCTTGACCTTGATTCTTGGCACATACAATAATAATTTTAAAGTACAATGTAAGTGTAAACTATCCTCATAGGTGGAGTAAAACTGGGGATCCAAACTTACACACCAGTTTGAGATGAAAAAAAATAAGGCAGAATATTTTTCAACTTCATAATTCAAAGTATATCAATAAGCAGTATGAAATTATTCTCTAATATTCAATGCTTGAATAGGACACAATTCAAAAGAACAATGATAAGTTTTTTTTTTTGACAAATAATCGACATGCCCATGTATATCAGGCACTGTTCTTGATTCTTGGGATAGTTGTATCAATGGACAAAGCAAAGCTCCATTTTATTGTACAGCCTATAATAAAATATTGTATATAATCACTTTACTCTTTCCTTTCCAAAACTGCAATTCTATAGGCCAATTAATTCTAACAAAACTGTAGACCTCTCTCCATAATGAAATAACAGAAAGTCATCATGGACCAAGGTGATAATTTAAGTTATCAAATTGTTAGGGGGAAGCCATTGCCAGCAGAACTCAGGTTACAGGAAGTATTTGGGGGTAGGATCAAACTCAGGTATAACACAAGCAAGGCTATGTGCTATGCCACTCAAATCATCTCTAAACAACATTTAAGTGATAATTACACTATTTTAAAATACCTAGGTTTGAAATAATATTATTAAACCAGAAGATTTTGTCTATTAGAAACATAAGGACTTGAAGCTAGTGAGGCAAAAAGTGTTGAAATATAATGGGATAAAGACCCCAAAGCAGTATTCTGAAAATAAAGTATGGTTACCAAGAATAGTCAAAGAGGCAACTGACAGGACATGCTTTGCAGGGAGAAATAAAATGAAAGACACAAAAGTACAGAAAAGAAAAAAAAAACTTATTTTCTAAAACTTCAGTAATTTTAACACATACCCCAAACCTACAAGCCTTGAGGTTATCATTCAAAGACTACTCATATCTGCCCTGTCGCACTGGGGCCTTTCTACCTGCCTCTGAATCTTTACGTCCACCACTGGTTTCAGAAGTTGACATCACAGCACAGGAGTTCGAATCGATGGCCTGGTTCCCTTATTAAAATAAAAATTCTCATAAAATCATTATCAGTAGAAATTAATAAAAAGCAAACCTAGGAATTAGGTTTTTTTTGAAATCAAGTATCATTTTGCATCTATGGTTCAAAAAAAATATATCGTCTCCAGTTAGCCATAAAACTCAACGTAACTAATGGTGGCAGGCCAGCAGTCATTAACTGTAGACTAGGCCAGCCACTAAATGCAGACTGTAGCCAAGTTTCCCAGCCTCAAAAGGTAACTCACTGACTCTGCCCTGTGATATTTTTTAATTTTTTATTCATTCACTCATTGTGGCAAATTTATTAGCACCTAACATATGCAAAAATATTGTTCTAGATGCTGGAGAAATAGCAGTGAAGGACAAGGTCTCTGCTATTCAGAAACATTTTAGATGCAGAATGCAGACAACACTAAAGAGACAGATGGTGAGAAGGGTTATGAGGATAAAACAGGGC
Source organism: Cryptotis parvus (assembly GCA_021461705.1). Taxonomy (NCBI): domain Eukaryota; kingdom Metazoa; phylum Chordata; class Mammalia; order Eulipotyphla; family Soricidae; genus Cryptotis; species Cryptotis parvus. The sequence continues at coordinate 90,067 of JAJIBD010005352.1, forward strand.
AATGAGAGAAGTTGACAGCTGAACAGGGCTACCAAAGACAGGGTTCGGGTGGCTTACTTCTTCCGGTCCTTATCCCGCCTCAGATTGCTGCTGGATGGCAAATAGGTCTGACTCTGGTATATCTCAGAAGTGGCTTTCTTTTTTGGAGAAAGCTACTATTTCGTCTTCCAAAAAGTCTTCTCATTTCATCAAGCTTCATCCTCTCTTCTAAGTGAATCCTTTTAAGGTGCTCAAATTTGGCTTGCAGCTGTGAAAAAAAAATCAATTCCGATTATACATTTTACTGTTTGGTACTTATGGTCTCCAGATCAAGTACTGAAACTCACCTAATCCCGAAACCTCAGAAGTTCATGTGTCAAGAAAAAAACCTGAATTAACAAAGTCTCAATATCAATTAGGTTCTCTTAAAAAATATGAATGAACAAGGCATAATTTGTATCCAATAAGTCCTTTTTAATAGGACTGGTGAGATATTATGGGGTCCACTGATGTAGGTGCTAATACTCCCCACTACACACACACACACACATACCTTGGTCCTGCCTGTTAGAATCTACCTAAGACCACATGCTGAACACAGGGGCTGTGCACCAGATGCAGGGGCCAGACGCCCAGACACAGAGGCCAGACACCCAGACATAAAGGCCGTGAACCCAGATGTAGGCCCCTGGAGCCACCCACATGAAGAGAAGTCTCCCACTGTCTATGAGACTCTCCCGCCTGAGTTCAAAGTTAATCCCAAGAATCCCAACACCTTTCAAAGAAAACCTTTGCCAAGCCACCACTCAAACATTCATGGCTAATGTGCGACATAGTTCAACACTTCTCAGTAACACAGTTCACTACAAGTCCTTGGTCAGCACTTCTAATAAAAGACTATTTTCTCAAGAAGGCCTTATTTTTATTTTAGATGATTTAAAGTTAGTATCAAAAGAATATTATAATATTCAAGAACAAACTGTCTATAAAAGCAAGTCAATTACATTCTTATAGACAAATCCCCCAATTAGTTGGAGACCTAAAGAAAAAGAAAACTGACATCAAATGAGCGCACTTGCCTCTCTTTCACTTTCTTTTAAGACGGCCTCTTTCTCCCTTACTCGCTGAACAAACATCTGCTTCATTTCTTCTTCCTTCTTCTGGCGTTCACCATATAATTCATGTCTTTTGGCTTCATAAGTTTCTTGAAGACTATAAAGTTATTAGAGGTACTCTCATGTTAAAAAGATTTGTAAGTTGTGAAAACTGAAACATCTCAGGTCTTATCTCAAATCACAACATGTGCCAATACCCTATTTCAGAGAGCAACTTCAAACATGAAATTTCCTATAGCATCAGACACACACACACACACACACACACACACACACACACAAAAAAAACCCTCCAGGACTATAGTTAGTAGGAACTTGAGAGTTTTAAAGTCTCTGCTTAGTTAAGTTATTCACAAGAATTTACTTGCATCCCAGATAAATATTTTTAATTCATTAAGGGCATCAAGTTTAAAATAATTAAAGCATGGAAGTCATTTTTAACTTTTTCCTTCCTCTCCTGTCTACATCTGATCACTAAGATGTGAGTTCAGCCTGTGGCCTGCCAGAGTGCTTTTGCTTTGTTTTATTGGTGGCCATATCCACCCACACCTCGCAGTGTTCAGGGCTTCTCCTGGCTTTCCGTTCTCAGGGCATACTCCTGAGAACGGTGGTGTCTGGGGAACCCATGTGGAGGCAAGGATCATCTGTGTGCAAATCAAGTGCCTGACACACTGTGGTGTACTCTCTGGCCCTCACGCAGCCTGAATGCTCTGACACACTGTGGTGTACTCTTGGGCCCTCACCCAGCCTGACTCCTCTGGAGTTATCATTATACAGTTATCCATTATAATCCAATTTGATCTTTCAGTTTTACCTTCATTACTGCAGTGATCTCTTTTATTCTGATTTTATGTTTTTTACTTTGGCCCTAATCCAGCTGTGTTCAAGGCTTACTCCTGGCTCTGTGCTCAGGGATTACTCCTGGTGGTGCACAGAGATCATATGTAGTACCAGGGAGCAAATCCAGGTCAAATGGATGCAAGTTGAGTGCCTCTATATCCCAGTTGTTTCTCCACACCTCCTCCACCCGCTTTAAATATTGGTTAGTGATTCACAACCCAGTGCTGTGGGCTTGATGGTTCAGTGATGTAATACTCTGAGGACACAACACAAGCTAGGGCAATGGTGCAGGGGTCGGGTACTGCCAAATCAAACACAGGTCATGGGCTGGAGCAATAGTCCTGTGAGTAGGGCATTTGCCTTGCACCGCGTCACCAACCCAGGTTCAATTCCTCAGCATCCCAAATAGTCTCCGAGCACAGCCAGGAGTAATTCCTGGGTGCAGAACCAGGAATAACCCCTGAGCATTGCTGGGTGTGACCCAAAGAACAAACAAAAGTGTCCACATTTGGTAGACACTTGGGCTATCTTCTAGGACGCACAATTAGCTCTTAATCAAACTCTGCTCTAAGTTTGTCTTTCTTTTGCTTTGTTCTTTTCCTTCAGATTTTCCCATCAAAACCATAGATGTTGCTATTTTTATCTCTCTGATATTATCTATAGAACAAGGTCCCATCTCATTCAAACATCTCCTAAGAAACTTCTCAATCTAGCCTAATTCTACCTTTCCAGATTAACTTATTACCAAATGACTCCAAACCCCCAACATTCTAACCACACCAATTTATTACTGTTCTAATAACATACCATACATGTCATACTTCAGTTTGTTGTATCTCTTCTAATTCCAATACCACTGTACATGTATTATCAACACCCAATATTCCCAGCTAATTCTCTACCAATTGAGGTCAAATTCAAATGCAATTTTCACTAGAAGATTATTTCTATTCTTGACAGTTGGGACAAACTGTTCCTTCAATGGGCTTCAATAGCACTGTGCTTTTTTTTTCTCTCTTCTTTAGCACTTAATATATTGTCTAATTATTTTAACAAATTATTGTCATTTTATCCCAAAAAATCCAGTTGGGCTCTCTAGGTATTTCAGTTTCCAATTAAATGTCTAATGACAGAAATGAATAGACACAGATTTAACCAAACAGATCACCGAACAGAGCGAGGTCTGTCCTAGAACTATGTTTAGCATCTCACATTAGCATCAGATGGTAACAGACTTGCTTAAATGTCAGAAATTGTCTTTCTATTTCGGTTAACTATGAAAACTTTCTAGATGTTTTCCAGGGAATAGAATTTTACCGTCCATCTGTATCACATCTAGAAATTTCAGTGTTTATGTAAAAAAATTTAAAAGCTTAACATGTTTACAATTTAATAAGTTAAGGAATTCTATTAATCCTTAAATAATAAATTATCTAAGCACTGGAAGTTCAAGAAAAATTTAAGTAAAAATGAAAGGGGTAGGCCAGAACAGCTAAAAAAGGGAGAATCTGAGAAAGGCTCAACTCACACAGATAGAAGGCAAACATCACACCAAGAAAAAATGAACCTTCATATAGTGAAAGCTATACAGAAAAATAAAAACACACAACCAACATCATATGTGATTGTGAAAACTTGGAAGCCCTTTCTTTAGTCACAGGTCAAAAATGTCCACTTGTATAACTCTTTATTATTCAACATAACAGAAGTTTCTAGCCATAGAAATATTTTTTTAAAAAAAAAAAAAAGAAAACTAGAATGGTGAATTTGGAAAACAAGAAATGATCACTATTTTCAGGTGCCATGATGATAATACACACAGAAAACATCAAACACCCACTTCAAGAAATAGTTAAAACATTAAATCTACTACTACAGTAAAGTGGCAAGCCATAAAGTCAACACACAAAAATCAGTTACATCTCTACCTACAATTTATAAAAGAAATAAATTTCCATTTATATTGTGTCCAAAAGGGGGAAAAGATTTGCAAGATTGGAAAATGAACACTGCTAAAATGACCATCCTGTCCCAAACATTACAGAAATTCAATCTAATCCCTATAAAAATGCCAACTGAATTCTTTATGAACAAATGAAAGACTAAAGAAGAATGAAACTACTTGAACGATAAAACCTCCCAGATAGCAAAGGCAATCCTGAGCACATAGAAGACGCAAAACATCATGTTTACTGACTTTAGACTAAAAAAAACATTGTAGAGTTAGAGCAAAAAGACACCGAGAACACTTTTGGGAAAGAACTGACAGCCCAGAGGCAAACATTAACACATACAAATAGTAAATTTACAACGAAGGGCCAAAAGCATAAAATGGAGAAAAAGAGAAAACTGGTTAGCTACTTACAAAAAAGGAAAGAATAAAAATAAACCACTAGTACCACTGTCTCAGGCAAAAACTAAAAGCTAACTCAGAGTGTAATAAAGACCTTGATGTTAGAACCAAAAGTGAAAACATACATTGAATCAAACATAAGCAAACACTCCATGATATTGCTTTCAGAGGTGTCTCCAAGATTTAACTACACACAGACACAAAAGCAAATACAAACAAATAAGAAATCATCTAAAAAAAAGTTTCTATACTGTGAAAGAAACTAGATAAAATAAAAATCCATTCTACTGAACAAAAAATATCTCCATACCATACACCTAACACAGGGCTAATAATCAAGACATAAAAAGCACTCAATAGAATTTAACAAGCAAACAACTCTATCAAAAAATCAAAGAGGAGGGGCCGGAGCGATAGCACAGCAGGTAGGGTGTTTGTCTCGCACCGCACGCGGTCAATCTGGGTCCTGGGTTTGATCCCGGCATCCCATATGGTCTCCCGAGCACCGCCAGGAGTAATTCCTGAGTGCAGAGCCAGGAGTAACCCCTAAGCATTTCTGGGTATGACCCAAAAAGAAAATAAAAAGAGTTGCTACCAGACATTTCTTCAAAGAAGACATACAAATGGCCAACAGGCATATGAAAAAGTGTTTACCATCACGGATTACCTGACAGGCTTACTCTCGGGGCCAGGTCTATGAAGCCCATCTCCTGCAGCCTTACCTGATGGGCTTACTCTCGGGGCCAGGTCTATGAAGCCCATCTCCTCCAGCCTGCATCGCCGGTACAACTCGTAATGCCTTGTGTGGGTCTGTTCCCGCAGGTCCTCCATGTTCGTGCAGATGAGCATTTCTCGGAGTTTTACAAAATCACAATGGTTTTCATTTTCCACTAGGCGGAAAAACAAGAAAATAAGAAAACCAAATTCAAGCCCTCAACCAAAATCACTATTTGCTGAATGTCTAAATTAGATCACATTTAAAATAATGAAACAGCAAGATGTCGTCCTGATTAACAGTTGCGTGTTTGATTCATGCAAGTGACGTTTATGTAGGAAACTACACACTGAGTTATAGGCAATGTTAATGAGCTAGCCAGGAGATCTGCTTTCAATTTAGTAGGCAAGGATAAAGCAAAACTAGGAGGAGATACATTATTTTATGTAAAAACAGGCCTGAGTTATTTTACTATTATTTTCTTATTGGCTTACTGTTGGAGGACAGGTTTAGCTATTCTGGGAGTTTTGTTGTTTTGCCCACTCCCAGCTTAATCTTATTTAAGTCAAGTTTCATTCTAATGAGACCTCCCTTGTAAATACTGCTAGAGGGTGTGGCACTTACAGAAGTCACCTTGATTGAATAACTTCTGACTTATACATCTACTAAGACTTCTATGTTTTCTAGATTGGGCACAGCTCCTCTTTATACCCACTGCACCCAGCGTGGGACAGTTAGAATTTACCAGGAGACTACCACCCTGGCTACGCTGAGACTATAGGAAGACTATAGGAAGGATCATACTAGTTTGCTCTAAGCAGGTGAGTGTGACCCTTTCAGTACACGAGAACAAGATACTCAGAATCACCCTGGTGCAGATAATAATAAGAAGGACCTTGTGGGTACCATCTAGATTACATGAAGCTCATGAAGTTAAGATGTATTACTTTATATCAGCCCTCTCTCTCTCCAGTGTTTTACATAAGAGATAATCTTGGTAGAAAGGATTAGACCTTGGCATAACCTTTGTTTATACCTGAAATAGGGTGTGGCACTACACTCTGTTTAGAGTTCTTTGTTGACATGACCCTCCTGATTGGATTACGGTTGGTGTATATAAGGGGGCTGACTTGAGGCCCCTTAACTTTTCACCTTTTGGGCCTTTTAGCTTTCAGCTTTTGGCTCCTGTGGCTTTTGGCTCCTCTGCCTTTTGCTTTTGGCTTTTGGCTTTTTGCTCTTTGGCCTTTTGCTCCTTCTTCTGGGTAAGACTCAGCTCGGGTGAGATCCTCTCTCTTTGGTGGGAGACATAGGCTCTTTTGTATGGTCTAAGTTCAGACCAGAGCTAAAGTTTGTTCATTATATTGGAGTGCTGTGGAAGAGCTTTTGTACTATTAAAAGCCTTTTTGGAACTGCACAGGACTCGTGAGTTTTCATCTGTTCTCCCGGCGTCCTTGGAGGTAGAAGAGAACCTCTGTCCCGACACTGTCGGGGACCCCGGCAGCGTTCCCCGACAGCTTACAAACTATCCTTAAAGAATTTTCCAGCCACTCGGGCCAGAGCGATAGCCCAGCGGGTAGGGCGTTTGCCTTGCACTTGGCTGGCCTGTGCCGGCCCAGGTTTGATCCCCGGCATCCCATATGGTCCCCCAAGCACCGCCAGGAGTAATTCCTGAGTGCAGAGCCAGGAGTAACCCCTGAGCATCACCGGGTGAGACCCAAAAAGCCAAAAAAAAAAAAAAAAAGAATTTTCCAACCACTCAAGTTCTTAGAGGAGGTAACAGTTCACTAAATCTTCAATAGAATAAATTCTACATACTCAAGAAACACTATATATGCTTACTATAAATAGCCAATTTTTTATACAATACCACATCCATGACCCTATTAGACAACTCCCAAAATTAGTATCTTATAAGTAAAGTTACACACCTTCTGTTTTTGATAATCAGAAGACTACAAACAACTAGGAACAGTAGTTTTTGGATACTTACTATTTTTATATTTTTAATATTAAAAGGGTTGTTTCACTAATGCTTCATTAATTATAAAATTTGTCAACTTATAAAATTACTATTTAGGAAAAGTAGCAACAGGAGTAAAATTATTTCAAATTAACATTAATAGTCAACTGAACTAGATACTATAATAATTATCTCTCATGATTGGTTCCTGCACTCCAAAGACACCAAAATTATCTTCCTGAATTAAAAATAATCTATTATTTTCTGCATATAATACCATGTAAATGCTCAATATATTGCTGTAGTAGTGTATTATTCAAGGAATATGTCTAGGGAGAAATGAGTGTTCAAAACAGTCACAGCCAATAAAATCAACTTATATAGTATATATTTTCAAAATCTAGATGGACTAAATCTACAGGGATAACAGACACTGGGGGCTGGTTATATTTCATTATAATGCTAAATATACTAAAATTTCTTATTTTGCTGACTGGTTTGTTTTAAAAATAATTGATAATACTTTGATGAGTAAAAATACACAATTTATGTGATGATTTAATGGGCCCTTAATTTACCTGGTAATTGGTTTAAAATCACATTTGGGCACTATTATTCAATATCAATTTTTGTTCTAAGTAACAGTACTTCCCACCTTCTGAATATTTTTGTATACCTAGGCAAGAAAGTAATGTAATGTGTAAGCAATGAGCTATGTATAATTCAGGAACAGGAGATTTTGTCAGATTTATGGATTGGGCTAAAATAGAACATCTAGCAACCAATTATAATCCAAAATAATCATTATCTTAAAGAATGTGCTAAATATAATTTCTGAAACTATTGTGCAACATTCTGTTTTGAACCCTGGTTTATTTTGTTTACCTTGAACAACACCCCAAGGGTACTGGCGAGCTTTGACCATCTTATTTCCAACTTGTACCTGATCCATACTTCCTACAACAGCAAATGGCAGATGCCCCTGTAAAAGAACTCTATCAGTCACATCTCACACCACTAAATATAAGGAAGAGAACTTATCAAATAAGGAATTTACTAAAATCAAATTATTTTCCATGCCCCAGTTTTTTAAATCTGATAGTGAATATATACTAACTGCTAAACAAGTCATCTATAGGCCCAATGAGAAAATTAGTGAACATCCCTCATACATAAGAAATTATGATTTAGTAACACAAGGTAAAATACATAGAAATTTTACTGATATGTAAAATCTAATGAAACAACTAGTGCAAACTGATAATATAGAAACAAACCTTTGTGTTCTTACAATAGAACTGAAGTTATCATAAGGGAATGGGATGGCAAAGGGTAGAAGTGACGGTGGTGGGAAGTCGCTAGCATTGTGGTGGTGGGCATGGTGTGGTAATACACATTTGAGAAGAGAATCTATACTCCTAAAATGTATCAGTATGGTAAAATAATGTCACCTCAAGAAAATGAAGAAAATTCATTGCAAGGGCCAGAGCAATGGAACAACAGGTATGGCACTTGCCTTGCATGCAAAATGATCTGTTTGATCAAGTTTTAAATCTGACACCAGGAGTAAGCCCTGATTATGGCCAGGTGTGGCTCCTCTGACAAAAATAAATTCTGCATCTGTAGTGTCATCTTATATACCTTGATTCCACCCCGGGCATAATCAGTCATTAATCTACTCATTAATATCTACAGCTTTCCCTATACCGATCAAATCATTTAAAGGATGATGGATAATATGGATTTTGAAAATTGTTTCTTTCACTTATAGCTGGTTTTTTATCAGTTGATAGTTATAACATGCTGCTACATCTGAAAGTAATCTGTTGAAAACTTCGGCTATATGGGAGTTGTGACAGAAATCTCCATGCATTCACAGAGGCAGAGATGAGATACCTCCCTGCACCTCCTGAAGCTGCAGCAGTCACACCCATAAACCACCTTTGGCACCACGTAAGACCTTTTACAGCCATGACTAGAGACTCCTAAATAAATCTTAGGAGAGATCAACATGATGTGATGCAGAGATACTCCCAGACACCCCACAAGGCTGAGTCATCGGAGTACTCGGAGGGGTGGGTGAAAGCATCTGCCCAAAGACAGCCAAAAACCTCCACACACCACAATCGCCACCATGCTCCTGGCTGGAGACCACTGCTTGCAGTGAGTCTCATCCAGAAAGTGATCTGTTGAAATACTCAAGCATGCAGGATTTGTGACTGAAATCTCCAGGCTTTCAGAGTCAGGGATGAGCTACCTCCCCCAATCTCCCTGCCCTTCTAGAAGCCATGGCAGTCACTCACACAACCCAAAAGTCATCCAGTTAAAAATTCAACCATAGTTGTATCACTTCATTAAAAATTTCATACTTTGGGACGGGATCGATAGTCCAGACGGTAGGGTGTTTGCCTTGCACGTAGGTTACCTGGGTTCGATCCCGGCATCCCATATGGTCCCCGGAGCACCGCTAGGAGTAATTCCTGAGTGCAGAGCCAGGAGTAACCCCTGAACATCGCCGGGAGTAACCCCTGAACCCATCCGACCAAAAAAAAAAAATTCATACTTTCTGGAGTGCATGGCTGCAACAACATTGATAAACCTAAAGTAGCACACCAGTTTTGGAAAGAATGCAATGTAGAAGGAATCCAATCGATTAATAAAGTATCAACACAAAGCTTAACTTCTAATGTCTTAATAATCTCCTATAAAAGGGCATAATAGCTCCATGGTGAGATATACAATCTTCAACAATTTTCTTCTGAGGAAACTTTTTTTTTTTGCTTTTTGGGTCACACCTGGTGATGCTCAGGGGTTACTCCTGGCTATGCACTCAGGAATTACTCCTAGTGGTGTTCGGGGGATAACATGGGATGCCGGGGATTGAACCCGGCTGGCACGGCCAGCCGCGTGCAAGGCAAATGCCCTACCCGCTGGACTATCACTTCGCCCCTGAGGAAACATTTTTTGATCATTCTTGTAGCCAGTAATAATAAGTAATATAAAATAAATCACTGAGGGCCTGCTATGGGGACAGGCTTAAGGGGTAGGTGGAAAAATCAGATAATGGTGGTGGGAAAGTGTAATGGTGGTGGGATTGGTGATGGTATGCTGAATGTACGTAAGAAATCTCCATGAACAAACTTGCAATCATAATCATATTGTTTATATAATGTGTAATGGGAAAATAGAATAAAAATAGAAAAAATTTCAAAAAACAACATGCTGCTACATCTGTCTTTAATATGTAAACATGAAGTGAAAAATGAAAGCATCTTTCTTTACCTGACTTCTTAAAACTCACCTTGTATGAAGTCTTTTTGGAAGAGCCACAAATGAAAATATACTAGCAGCATGTTACTTATTAATTATGCTTAATGTGCAAAATAATATTCATCTAGAAGCTTACATTCATTGAAGCATTGATTTTAGCAATAGTTTCATCATCTGTTGGAAACTGGTATATCTGAACACCATTGCTGACCAATTCACTCATGAGCTTGATCTTAAACTTCTGTAATTCAGTTTTAGAAATTGCATCTGCCTTGGCAATTATTGGTATAATGTTCACCTATTCAGAATAAAGAAAAACAATAGTCCATAATTGTTTGAGTTATATACTTGGTTTTGATACTGGAATTTCTATATTAAAAATGATTCAGACACTGGCAAATTTCTTTAACTTAGATCAGGAGACAGGCAATCTATTATACAGCTTCTATTCATGTGAAGATATACTAGAACACAAATAGCCGTTCCTTTCTATGTTATTTACGAATACTTTCATTCTGCAATAGCAACCATATGTATTTCTATCGGAGACCACATACCCTAAAAGTTTTACTGCTTGACCTCCTTTCACATAAAACAGTTTGTCACCTCCCGACCATGTATGAATGCTTCAGTGATATCTAGCAACTATTCTTCATACCTTTTTTTAATACAGCACAAATTTTAAAAATATAAACTGAGTTTGACATATCCATCAAAATATTAGGAATCATAGTTTTGTAGCATCTTATATTTATAACTAGTTTCTTGGCTCAGAAATTCAGAACAGGTGTTTATATTGGTATGTCCCAACTGAAAATATAATTTATTATACTATGTTATGATTAAGTACACCTTAATCTTTGTCAGTGAACCACTCACTTAATAATGTTATCAAATAAAACCCATGTCAAATAAGTTATATTTAAAAAGTTCTATTCTGAAAATCAAACTGTTAAGCAACCAGAGTGCCAGAAAATCGATGACTGGATAAAAAAGCTTTGGTACATCTACACAATGGAACACTATGCAGCTGTTAGGAAAAATGAAGTTGTGAAATTTGCCTATAAATGGATGGACATGGAGAAGATTATGTTGAGCGAAATTAGCCAGAAGGAGAGAGACAGATACAGAATGACTACATTTATTTGCATGACATAAATATGTACATATTATGATACCAATATCCAAGGTCAAGTGAAACATATATCAGGAGGTCTTGTCAAAGGTGGAAATTATCACAAACATGTGGGAGTCAGAGGCTAGGTAAGACAGAAAATGGAACAGTGTGCTAACAATTGTCAAGGGTACTAATGCCAACCTAGAACTGAGCATTAAATACAGGCAAAAAGATACACATGACAACCCTTTAATGTATGTTCTGTAATCCATAGTCTGGAGGGAAAGGAAAAGAGAAAGAGAGAGAAATGGAAAGAAATAAAGGACCTGCCATGGAGGAGGGCTGGGGGAGGGGAGAGGGAACCAGGGACGTTGGTGGTGGGAGATGGGCACTGGTGGCAGGATGGGTGCTGGAACATTGTATGACCAAAACCCAAATATGAACTTTTTAATTGTATATCTTTGTAATTGTAAAAATAAAAAAATTTAAAAAAAAAGAAAAGAAAAAACTGAATGTCTAAAAATATAAGAATCACAACTTTCAAAAAAAAAGAGATAAAAACTTTATTAATATTTTCTCTTTGTCTCTCATCTTCCAAATCAAGTTTCTCTAGAAAATAACCTAGATTTGAAGCTCACTAATTGTTTTTAAAATGTACATGCTTTCATATACACAAACATATATACAATAAAAGCAATACACATTATAAAGGCACTTTAGTAGTTTCAAATAGATATTAAAGTGTAATAAGTTGATTCTTTTACCAAACGCACCTTGCTGTCAAGGCTTTTCATGGTTAAGAGATCAAGTGTCTTCAGAGAGTGGCCTGTAGGCGAGATGAAGTAGAGACACACGTGGATACGAGAGTCATGGTAGTTAAAGAGAGAACGCTTAATTCTCAGTTCTTCTTGGAGATAGGCTTCAAACTGAGCATCAATGTAGTCAACGATTGGCTGGTAGCTGAAAAATAATTTAAATGTTTAATACAACATGTTCATGCTAGCTCTAACGCTTGAGATCTTTACTTCAGCAATTATAACAGCTCATATCTATGTTCAATAAATTTAATACTGAGACACAATGTCTAAAACAATCATATACAAAGATAAAACCATCAGGGCAACAAAGGTGTAAATTGTTATATTAAAAAAACAATTTGCATGGATTTATTCTCTCTTTCATATACTGGATTCCTTTCTGACCACACAGCAGACCGAGTGAGGTCAGGCATTTAACTGTAAGCTAGAACATGGCACATTCTTAGAGAAAAGGCATTCCAAGACTTTATGCTTCTAAAATTAAGTTCATAAGGCAGAAAAAAGTTCCTCCTTATATATTAAGGAGGAAAGACACACATCAGATGAACCATCCCAGCATATGCTGTGAGCCCTTGCTCTGATCACACCTACTGAATTACCTGACAGGAAGCTGTTTCAGGCTACACATCTTCACAGATTCAAATCAAACCACAGTGCATGTTCAGAAGACTGTGCTACTCTTGCTTCAATATCAGTTAGTGGATATTCTGCATCATTATGATACTCTAAACTACTACATGTAACTCAGCTTGCTTCTCTTCACTATTCTCATTAAGTCTGGTTCTCCTAGTGACAGTAATGATCTGTCAAATTCTCTGGGCAACTTTATATTAAGATGTGTAGCCAACACACAAATGCCTTGTGTAGCTGAAGTATTCAGTAAGTATAAAGGCGAGGAGTAATTCCTGCATACAGATCTAGGAGTAGTAACCCCTGAGCATTGCCCACTGTGGCCCCAAAACAAAAATAAATAAATAAAACAAAAAATAAAAAGGTCATTGTGACAGAAATGAAATTAGGAGTGCATTAAGATTTTCTCAGCTTACGGGCTGGGGGACACTTTTTACGGCACAAAACCCTAAGAGGACAATAAGCCTGACTTACTAGGCTGAGGAGATCAGTGCCAAGAGCTTGGGGAGGCCAAAGCCATTGGAATTAGTCAGAGAACAGAGTGTATCAACAAAAGGGTAGAGTGGAGAGTGGATCTGCACATGCATGTGAGGAAAGGACCTACGACCCCAGGTACTTCCTTCCTACTACAGCCATGGCAGAAGTTACAAAAACTAACTACACCAAAAAAAAAAAAAACAGACTAGATAATAAAACATAACAGAACTAAACTCTGGATAGAAAGCATGAATTTTTATAACAGAAAATGAAAGGGCTAGACAGCTGGATTGATATTAGAGTGGGCAAGACCTTGCACATGGTAGACCTGGGTTCAAACCCCAGCACTTCAGGTGGTTCCCACCGAGCCCAACAGGAGTGATCCCTGAGCAGCATGGGTGTGGCCCCTAATAATAAACACCCCTCAAAGTCAATCCTTTGATGGAACAAGAAAACAAATGTCAGAAAGAAGAAAAGCTTGTTTTATTACCAGAAAGTTTACCTTTCTTCTTTGTTTATTTGGTCTCCAAATCCCACTGTATTCACAATCGTCAGTTTCAAGCGAACATTACTTTCCTGGAGCTCATATGTCTGAGCCTTAAGTCTAACATGGGGGCAAAAATGTGAGGATTCATGGTCTTCAAAATTAGTATTAAACAATGTATCAATCAGTGTTGATTTTCCAATTCCAGTCTCTCCTGGAAGAAACAAAGGCACACCCTCAGAACTACAGTAGACCCAAGCATTTTAAAATTAGTGTCTGGGAAAGAAATAACCTGCTGAGGCTGGTCCACTGTCATAGCATCACATAAAAATGAGTATGTAATGTGCACTGATGGAGGGATGGATGTTGAAACATTGTATGACTGAAACCCAATCATGAACAGCTTTGGAATGGTCTATTGCATGGTGATTCAATTAAAAAAAATTTACTAGGAAAAAAAGAGTATGTAGTCAAAGTTACATATTCTAGACCTCTGAAGGCAGAAGAAAAATGTTTCAACAAGTAAATCTAAAGCAGTATAACTGGGGCTGGAGCAATAGCACAGTGGGTAGGGCGACTGCATTGCATGCGGCCGACCTGGGTTCGATCCCGGCATCCCATATGGTCACCCGAGCACCGCCAGGAGTAATTCCTGAGCAAAGAGCCAGGAGTAACCCCTGAGCATTGCCGGGTGTGACCCAAAAAAAAAAAAAAAAAAATAAATAAATAAATAAATAAATAAATAAATAAATAAATAAATAAAGCAGTATAACTAAGAAAAAAATATGGAAATTAAATAACTCAAAATAACAAGATCATTACCTCAAGTTAACGATAGGACATCATACAGCTTGCAGCTAGAATACAATGAACACAATTATATGAAGAAATGATGTAGAGTAAGACTTTAGCACTTACCTACACAGAGAATGTTGAAACAGAAGCCTTGCTGGATGGACCTGTTGACCAGCTGATCAGGCAAATTCTCAAAACCAACATGGCCACATATGTTTAAAGAACGAAGATTTTCTTTTTTTTTCTAAAGGAATATAAAAACAAATTTTTTACTAAAATTGAGATAGGCATATCTCGAAGGATTAATTCAATTTACACACATAAAAGACCCTAACATTTGCAATCATTATTCTCCTCCAAGATACATCAGATTAAGTTAATTTATGAGAAATCTGTGATTCAATCTTCAAAATATGTCTTATTCTCTTTATGAGTATAAAATTATTCATAAAATATTTTATTTCCAAAAACAGTAATCAAGTGACAACAGCAATTCATTCTCAAAACAGAATTGTTTAAACTCATTAAAGATGTTTTTATAACAATATTTAACAACTTAAATTCTTACATTAAATCTCAAGCGAAATGAAATACAAAACAAAGTTATACAGTTCCAGTAAACAGAATCCTTTGCTAATAATTACAGTTGATTTGGGGGGGGTTACCACCCATCGATGCTTAGGGTTACTCCTGGCTCTGAATTCAGGAATTACTTCTGGCAGTGCTCAGGGGACGATTTGGGATGCCGGGATCAAACCAGGTTGGCCACATGCAAGGCAAACACCCTACTGCTTACTATGTCGCCGTTTGTCACTGGAGTACAGTGAAAGGCAGACAGAAGGGAATAACAGAAGCTCAAGACAGAATTAGTATATAAAGGGGATAAAACAAGGAACCAAACAATATCTAACAAAACACTAAGCCTTAGATATGAAAACAGAATTGAGGTTATGCAGACCAGGGTTGGGGTATGGGTGGGTCAGACAGCAAAGATTTTATTTACAGTGGTGGAGGATTATTAGCACTTTGGTGATGAATATGTCATGGTTACAATGTATCCCTAAAAATATGAACACTTACATTCTCAGAAACAATGTTACCTCAATAAAAGAAATTGAAAATTGGATCAGGACTAATCTTGAAAGATAAACGAAGCTGATGAAACTCCCAAGTAGACCAATTTCCAAGTTGAGAACCCTGCGGGCTTCTCAAGAGTGGGAGCAAGCAAACTCCCCTCCACCCACCCATTTTTCCACTGTTCTGCAGAAAAACCAAGTAGCCCCATCCATAACCGCCCCCACCCCATCCTCTGGCATATAAACATTTCTCCCAGCTTAATAACTAATCTCAAGAGAAGTCAACTAAATCTTCCGGTTCTACAGCAACTAAAGCACATGGCTGTTCCAAATTTTACAGTACTGACAGCAAAGATGGGAAGGTTGCATCGAAGCCAACTAAGATCAAAAAAAAAAAAAACAGACAGAAAACTCAACTAGCACAAAATTGTATATGGCGGGTAGAATTCTAGAATAGAACCCTAAACTTATGGTCCCTGGTATAACTAAATCTTTTCCTTGTTATACAATAAAATACAAATTCAGGTGCAGTTATGAGGGAATTTTGCAAATACAATTAAATAATGAAGATGTTACTGGTGCCCGCTCGAGCAAATAGATGAATGGGAAGACAAGTGACAAGTGACAATTAAAATTCTAACTCAGTTAACCTTAGAAATCATGATCATCCCAGCAGGTCTAAGTGCGGGAATCCATATGTAGAGAAACTCCTGATGAAAAGGACTTAGTCAATGAAATGGGTGCATTAGAAGCACAAATTTTCCTTTGTTCTAGGAGTAGAAGTCACATAACAACCTCAGCACAATCTTCAGGAGCTGATAGCCAAAAAGAGTCATTAAGGAACTGAATTCTATCAACAACCTGGAGGATTCTGGAAGGGGAACCTCCAAAGAACAGGCAGAATGTAAGCATTCTGAATGTGAGATCACAAACTGAGAAGCCAGCTATTGTGGCTGATTCTCCCACCTACAAACTGTTGCAGTAACAGAGTTGTTTTAAGGAGGAATATTTCCAATATTATCTGTTCTGAGCTGCTACCAATTGGATCCCATGGGGCGCCAAAAGATCGCGTGGCCGCCCACCTGCAAGATGGTCAGACTTCCTTATCAGGACCCTAAACAAACAGTTCGAAGCTCTCAATATCCCCGAAACAGAAAGATGCCATTGGACTCCACTGGCACATGCTAGGGGTCAAATGGAAACATTACTGGCACCTGCTCAAGCAAATCGATGAATAACGGGGCATCAAGTGATCTGTTCTGAAGCAACAATAAATTAATATTCTATATTCTCTCTTGTGATCCTTTTGTAAAAAAAATCTTTTTAGTCATTAGAACACGTTATCTTATCGTTAAGAATTGAGAGACAATGAAGATGCGACTGAGACAGTACGGGAGTTAAGGCACTTACATTGCATACAGTTGGCCCCCAATTCAATCCCCAACATCACATATGGTCTCCCTAGCACAGAGCCAGGAATGAGGCCCTAGCAGAGACTTTGTGGCCCATAAAAAAGGGTGGGTAGATGTGTATGAAGTACAAAACAGTAAAGAAACATGCTTCACAGTCATGACAGTATTCAGATAGAATAATACTTAATAGAGTTCTTATCTGATAATCACAAGGTTATCAAAGTTGAACTAAATGGCTTATTAAAATCTTCTCCTTCTAAAGCTATATGATTTAAATGTCACACAACTTAGTTGAAGGCATGCCAGGCAGTGCTTGGGGGCTACTCCTGGCTCTATGCTTGGGGTCCTGCCCAACATTGTTTAGGAAGCATAATTTAATGAAGTGTGAGCCACAGAAAATGAGAACTGCCCTACTCTTTCTAGTTGTGCAAACAACTGGAACTTTAATTTGCTTTATAACAATTAGAATAGACACTGTATACTAAATCTTTATTCTAGGCACTACGTGAATCAAATACATCTACAGAGAAGTCTGTCAGATCTTTGATTAGCTAATAAAGCCAGACAGCATCTGTAGTATAAATGAATCATTTTTTCCTTAGTCACCATGAAATTACAAAGTTATTCATAAAATCAATCTATTCTGAAGGCATTACTCACTCTCTGTTCATCATTAGAGTCTTGTGAGGACATACAAGTTGTTTTGTTGTCAAATGAGATTGAAAGTGCTAAAAAGGAAAAGAAAAGAACTTAAAAGAAAATCTATTTTTTAAAAATTCATGAAAATAATGCATGTGTATTTCTATAAATTCTAATAATTCCCTTATCACTCAGTTTTGACTTGCAATCTATATACTGACCCATTTAAAATTAGTATATTGGGCTGGAATGATAGTCCAGCGGGTAGGGGGTTTGCCTTGCAGGCAGCTGACCTGGGTTCGATCCCCGACATTCCATATGATCCCCAAGCACCGCCAGGAGTAGTTCCTGAGTGCAGAGCCAGGACTTAGCCCTGAGCATCGTTGGGTGGACCAAAAAAAGCAAAAAAAAAATTAGTATATGCATTAGAAATGCATATACTAGTATATGCATAAGTTAAATGTTTAATTTACTAATGCATATACTAGTATATGCCTTACTAATGCATATACTAGTATATGCATTAGTAAATTACATAACATGGATAACAGTATATATTGCCACAAACCCACACACAAAAATGTGAAAATCAAATATATACCAAGCCTACATTTATATCTAGGAAACAAAGACCAACCATACCACAGCACAAGGGAATAGAAGATAGCCCAAAGGTTAAGGCACTTGCCTTATATGTGGCCAACCCTGATTCCACCCCTAAGACCATATATAGTTCCCTGAGCATTGCCAGGAGAGACTCTGAGCACAGAACCAGGAGTAAGCCCTGGGCACCTTCGGATGTGGCACACTTCCTTCCCCACAAAAGATGTAGAATAAAACCTAAGAGATGGAAAGATTAAAAAGCTATGTTGAGGGGCCAAAGCGATAGCACATGGGTAGGATGTTTGCCTTGCAAGGAGCTGACCTGGGTTCTATCCCAGCATCCCATATGGTCCCCCAAGCACTGCCAGGGGTAATTCCTGAGTGAAGAGCCAGGAGTAACCCCTGAGCATCGTTAGGTGTGACCCAAATAAGCAAAAAATAAATAAATAAAAGGCTATGTTGATGGATAGGAAGAATAAAAATGATCTAAATGAACTTAAATTAAGGACATAAAACAAAAATGCTGATTTATATGAAATCACAAACTATCCTGAATAGGTAAGCATCATGCGCTCAATTTCCAACTATACTAGTAACAACAATTACAATTCTATGGTATTTCAAAATAAAAAAAAATAGACAAAGGAATCAAAGGAACAGAATTAAGAACCCAAAATAAATCCACTACACCATGATACAATCCATGAAAAATAAATCATGATAACCAAAAAATACAATCTCTTTAACAAATGCTACTGGGAAAAACAAGAGTCACATGCAAAATAAAGAAGCTGAATTACTATTTCTAAGAACAAAATAAATTTAAAATGGATTAAAAAGGATGTAGAAGATGGCAAACGAGTAGAGATGCTGAAATCTCCTTCCTGCATTTTAAACTCATGATGGACACAGTGAGATATAAAACCTGTGAAAGAACGAGACAGCCAGAGAAGCAGCACTCCATCAGATGTTCAAACCCTCTCATGAGAAGTAACGATGCAGGGCCAGGAGACATTAGGCGCAAGGAACCAGGATTAGAGTCACCAGTATTTCTAGGAACGCCCCACCTCAAGTGAGGAAGAGGCAGCACTTGGAAGTATGCCATAAAATAAGGGTTTCCTCTGGAGATGCCTTCACAGCAAGCCAAGGAACTGCTTTGCAACGAAAGTCTCTGCCTGCCCCTGCCATGCAGCGCTGCTCCTCTAGCTGTTCTGTTCTTCCATTTTCTTGAAGTGTTGTCTTCAACTTTTAGTTTTGATAGACTATCCTCAAAAACTAAGATTTTTCCAACTTGCAATAAAAGTTGAATTTTTATTTTTGTTCTATTTTCCTTTGGAAGCTTTTAATTGGTGAGTTTATATCATTAATGTTAATTGGTGAGTTCAGATCATTAATGTTCAGACCTTTAACATTTTAGGCAATTACTCAATGTCTATTGCTACATCATTACTTCTCATTGTTTTGTTTTCCTTTGTATTTTAACAGCATACTTCTGTGCTTTGCTATATTTTCCAGCTTCTTCTATTTTCCTTCCGTAAATATTTATTGTCCATGGATCTCTTTTGGATCTATTTGTTACTGTTGCTGCAATGACCACACACACGTTCAGTTTGCACATCTGATGGTGATGAACTGAGGTTCAGACAGAAAGGGGGGTAGCACATACTTGCAGCATATAGATAGGCTTTGGGCTGAGGGTTGTCTACTTTTAGTTGCAAAGCTTTCACAACAGGCTTGATACAGGCCACTCTGTTAGTGTAAGCAGAGTCTAGTGTAGTATCCACCCAGGATCATTCACTGTAGTTTTTTAGGTACATTCTACACCTCTGACCTCAGTGCTTGCACATCTTTAGTTGTGGTGCTCATTCATATACACCGCTACTGTCACTTGATCACTTGACATCCCATTATTCATTGATTTGCTCCAGCGGCACCAGTAACATTTCCATTTGACCCTATCACAAGCCAGTGTAGCCCAATGGCATCAGCTTGCTTCAGGAATACGAAGAGCCTCAAACCGTTCGTTTAGGGTCTTGATGAAGAAGTCTTACCATCTTGTAGGTGTGCGGCCACGTGATCTTTTGACGTCTCGTGGGATCCAGTCGGTAACGGCTCTAGTCCAGCGGTCATTTCCAAATCGCATTACATATCCAGCCCATCTGATTTTCAATGACTTGGCAAACAACACAGTGTCCCTGACTCTGGAACAGAGACGGAGGTCGGAACTCCGGATTCCTTCTCTCACTTGAGTGAGGCGTGATATTCTAAGCATAGCTCTTTTGATTCCTCTTTGGTAGACCCAAATAGCATTCTCATCCTGCTTTCGTAGGGCCCAGGTCTCTGAGGCGTATGTTAATGCAAGAACAGTGGAGTCAAAGAGATGTGCCAGAGCCGGAGGTTCTTTGTCTTTTTAGCTATTTCTTCAGTGCTCTTGAAGGCATTCCATACCGCTCTCTTCCTCCTGTGCAGCTAGGTTAAGGTCGTTCATCATGTTGACTTCTCGACCTAGATACACATAACTGCTGCATTCAGAGATGTCTGTTCCATTGAGAGTGAATGGGGCCTCTGGAACTAGTTCATTTTTCATGAACATAGTTTTGTTGAGATTAAGCTGTAGACCTATCTTTCCACATTCTTGGTTTTTATAGTAGAGTACCCCTACTGTAGTGCTCTGGAAATGGCCTATTTTGTGTTTGATATCTAAAAGAGGAGAGCCCGCATTACCAAGAGAAAGCAGTACTGCAGACTGAAAGAATGATCTCATGCTTACATAGCAGGTGCTCTGTGCCACTGAAGTCTACTCTGCCCCCACCCCTTTCATGAAGTTTTTCTTAGGGAACATGAGGGGAGAGAGGCAGAGAAATGAAAGAAAAAGAGCACTAGATGATCAAAAGAGAATGTGAGCTTCTCCAGAGGAAAAGAGACAACAGTACAATTCTCAGGCTGAGGTACAGATGAATCCCATCAAGGGCGTATGACCTTTGGTCTCCTTTCATTTTTATGCTTTTCTCTTACCCCCTTTTTTTTCTTTCTCTGTTCTTGCAGTGGTTGGGCTCACAAATATTTGGTTACAGTGCTCCATAGAGGCCACACACTCAGTTGCAGCTGTAGTGCAGAGGGTGTGCCACACCACAAAGGATGGTGCTGCCAGAACAGGGGCAGTGATGTACATGGAACACACAGGCGCATTCTTTGAATGCAGGTGCTCTACTATTGAGCCATGCTGGTTCCCCACTAACCAACTACCCCCCCCTCACCCCATTCCCCTATGACAGGCTCCCTGAGATTCATGTGTAGAGTTCTATGGTTATAGACTTTTAGAAAGATTGATCACAAGTTTATTTCAGCAGCCATATTAAGAATGTTCATTCTCCATACCATGAATACATACTTTAATTTTGGTGTTGTCTCATTTCTAGGTGAAATTCTGTTTAATTTTATAAAATTCCCATTAGGGGCCAGAGTAAGAGTCCAGCAGGTAGGGCACTTGCTTTATAATGGCCAACCTGGTTGGATCCCCAGTACCATATAGTCCCTGAGCACCCCTAGGAGTAATTCCTGTGTGCAGAGCCAGGAGTAACCCTTGAGCATTGCTGGGTGTGACCAACAAAAGCAAATAATAATAATAATAATAAACAAAATAAATCCTATTAATATTTTTTGTAAGGGCAATTTTGTGAACTACCTTAAATTTTTTCTGTAACACTATCACTTCCTTTGATAGTATTCTCAATTGAAAATACTTTTGCTTTTAGGAATTAGGATATTTTATACCATTCCTTTCTGCCCTGCATGATTTCTGTGGGGAAAAGGTGTTAAAAGACAAATTCTTGAAAAAGAACATCTATTCTGTAGTAAAATAGAAAAATTGAAATCAAGATAGGGATAGATCATAGTCAAGTAAATACCTTGTGTATATAAGACCTTGGTTCAAAACCAGCTTAACCAAAAAAAAAAAAAAAAAAAAGAAAAACAAACCCTGAAAATCACTGATAAGACAGATGGAAATAAGTACTTGAATGCACACAAATAGTTATAATCTGCAGTCTGGGAATTTGAAACAATGGGATGACAATACAGCTAGGGGAAGGTAGAGCTTCACTGCACCATAAATGTACATTAAATTGCTCCTGGCTGCCTGTGAGAATTTATAATTCATACATTAACATTCAACAAAAATAAAACCACTCAAGGTAAAGAACTTTCCATAAAACAACCAACATCTATTTTCAAGCTCATATAGTCACAGACATGGGAGATACGAAGAATAATACAGGATGTTACTCCAATGGGTAAATTATTTAATTAAGGGTGAAATGCAAGGTCCATTGACGTTTAATTGATGTTACAAGTTAAACAATAAAAACATGAATTAGGAGGTATTACAAGGAAGCAAACATGACTAAGTGGCCAGCAGGCAATATGACGGATGCCAAGAGTTAGGAAGCTTCTCTGAGAAAGCATCAGAAGAGGAGCTCGGTCTCTCATTATTGCAGACGATTATAACAGGACCTAGATGAGTGGAAAGAAAGGTGTCTCTCCAGGTCAAGAAAGAAGAGAACACAGAGAGGCTCAAGGTAGTCATTAATTCCAGGACATTAAAGTAACGCATTTAAGATCAGAACTTAAAAGATAGAAATGAGGGAAGTCCTTACAACTGCTGAGTAGTTACCAAAAAAAACTGACTGATGGGCCGGGCGATAGCCCAGCATGTAGGGCGTTTGCCTTGCACAAGGCCGGCCCAGGTTCGATTCCACGGCATCCCATATGGTCCCCGAGCACTGCCAGGAGTAATTCCTGAGTGCAGAGCCAGGAGAAACCCCTGAGCATTCCTGGGTGTGACCCAAAAGAAAAAAAAAACTGATTGAAAGAAATTTGAATGGGCAGGACACAGAGGATATCTAGGCCTATGAAAAAATACTCTGTGTAACATATTATTGAATATGTTATCCATTTGTCAAAAGCTAAAAAACTTTCAATATCAAGGCTGAATCATAAGTAAATTATGAATTTCATAAGATTATAATGTACACCATCATTCTGGTAGTGACGTTGACAAATAAATAAAAACTTGAATGAAGAACAGGAAAAGGGTGGGAGGGAGGGGAGGGAGGAGGAAGGAAGGACGGAAGGAGGAAGGAAGGAAAAGGAGGAAGGAAGGAAGGAAGGAAGGAAGGAAGGAAGGAAGGAAGGAAGGAAGGAAGGAAGGAAGGAAGGAAGGAAGGAAGGAAGGAAGGAGGAGGAAGGCAGGCAGGCAGGCGTCTGTCCTAGAGACAGGCTGGGGGTGTGGGTGGTGGTAAGGAAGGGGGACAGTGGGGTAGGAAATACACACTGGTGAAGGAATGAGTGTTGGATGCAATATGAATCCACTGAAGTGCCCAACAACAGATAAATTATGAAGATGTGGTCTACATACACAATGGAATTCATTGCACCTGCAAGGAACGATGAAATCACGCAATTTGCTGCAACTTGGATGGAACTGGAAGGCATGTGAAGTGAAATAACAGAAGGACAAACACAGGATTGCTCATCTGTAGTATATAAGGTAACTGAAGGAACACAGTATAGAAAAGGCAGGTGGGGTGGGGGGCTCCTTGATCATCCCGATTCCAGAGTACAGGAGGACATACATATAAGGAAAGAAATTGTGGTGAGGTATAAGAAGCAGATGAGAAGTATGGGGGAATACCCTAGAGTTTGTGCGGCGTTTTGCTAGGTGGTGTTCATGTTCTGTGGTAGAAGGTCTGGGTATGGGTGACAGAGCATAAAAGCGCCTTGGTACAGTGGTGGTGAAGAGGAGTGGAAGAGCTATGTATCCAAACTTCAGTCAACAACAGCGAAAGCATGAAATTCAAACGACAGCACCCAAACTTAAAAATGTATTTGTATTCTGTCTTTTAAAGTTGGTTTTGAGTCTATGAAGTTCCTGAGTTGTTGGAAAAATGTGTTAATAATTGTTCAAAGGGCTAATACCAACCTAGAACTGAGCATTAAATACAAGGAAAAATATACACATAATAACCTCTAAGTGTATGTATTACAATCCACAATATGTAAGAGAAGGAAGAGAGAAAGAGAGAGAGAGGGAGAAAGAGAGAAAAGAGATAAAGAACCTACCATAGAGGCAGGCTATGGGAGGGAGAGGGGAATCGGGGACATTGGTGGTGGGAAATGGGCACTGGTGGAGGAATGGGTGCTGGAACACTGTGTGACCGAAAACCCCAAATATGAACAACTTTGTAATTGTATATCTCAAAATGTATTTGTTAAAGAGGTAGACTGGGAGTGGGAGGGTACTAGGGGACAGTGGTGGTGGGACGGGTACTAGAACATACTATGCCTAAAGTTCAACTATGAAATACTCTGTAAATCACAGTGTCTTAATACAAATGAATAAAATTTTAAAAAAAATAGAGACTCTGGGGAAAGTTCAGCAGTTTCTTATGAAAATAAGAATATAACTACCAGATGACTCAGACAGATACTATACTCCTGTGCATTTATTTATCTCAAAGAATTGAAGACTCAGGTTGACACTGTATTGTATGTATATAGCAGCTTTATTCATAACACTCCCAATAATGGAAAAACCTAGGAGTTTTTCCATTAGTGCAACTATCTATACCATATCCAGCAGGTAAAAGGAAGTAACCTAAATGATTCTCTAGAAAGGTGTGCTGTGTGAAAACAAAACAAAACAAAATATCCATCCTAAAAGGTTAGAACTTGGTGCTGGAGCAATAGCACAGCGTGTAGGGCATTTGCCTTGCATCGCGGCAGATCCGGGTTCGATCCCGGCATCCCATATGGTCCCCATGCACCACCAGGAGTAATTCCTGAGCAAAGAGCCAGGAGTAAGCCCTGAGCATTGATGGGTATGACCCAAAAAGCAAAATAATAATAACAATAATAATAATAAAATAAATAAAATAAAAGGTTAGAGCTTGTGTAGAAATAATAAAAATTAAATGAAAAAGTTACGGAAATACTAAAACAGATTGTCACTAGTCCAGAGCTGAGGAGGTGGGTGTGGCCATGAAAAGGCAACCTGAGTTACTCCTGTGGTAATAGAAAATTCTCCATCTTCACAATGCCCATGTCCTGGAAGTGTCTTGTGCTATGGCTTAGCAAGCGCTGTAACTGAAGAGAGTAGGTTGGGGCAAAGGGAATGAACGTTATTTCTTACAATTACACATGAACCTATTTTACTCAAAATTAACGCTGCCTTATTATTGCAAAAGAGACAATTCAACATAATTGAAGTTCTCTCATGATCAAACTTAAATGTTAAAAACTAATCTATGGACAAAGGGTATAAATACACGTATTAAAATATTGACGGGAAGCGATAGCACAGAGGATAGGGGCTTTTGCCTTGCCCGTGGCCAACCGGGGTTTGATACCTGGCATCCCATATGATCCTCGGAGCACAGCCAGGAGTAAATCCTGACTGCAGAGCCAGGAGTAACCCCTGAGCATTGCCGGGTGTAACACACAAAGAAAAAAAAATTACAGGGCTAGAGCAATAGTACAGCAGGAAGGGCATTTGCCTTGTGTTGGACGCAGGTTTGATCCCCTTGTCCCATATGGTACCCCAGCACCGCCAGGAGTAATTCCTAAGCGAAGAGCCAGAAGTAACTCCTGAGCATAACCGGGTATGACCCGAAAAAGAAAAAAAAAAATCCACTCACATATGCATACAAATACAGTAACAAGCCAGTTCAGACAGAAAACTGAGACTTCTCTAAACAAACAATGGAGTGAAAAGAAACCCCAACTGCAGCATGGAGAAAAGTCTTTGTCCAGAATCTGAAAAAAAAACTAGCTGAAAAACGTTGGAATAATGTTGGACTTTCACGTTACAACATGAAACCGTTCCTACAATAAACTTAGAAGATTGCTTAGACAAGAAGTTCTCCAACATTCAGACCTCTGGCCCCCAAAAAGTTTTAGTTTGCAGAAACAACCACTGACGTAGATTAAAAAATACTAAATAAATACCGCATTCTTTTAAAGGAAAGGAAGGGATAGGCAAAAATAGGACTCAAGACCAAGTCCAAATGGTGGGCCTAAGGGCAATCCCGTAAGTCTGTGTTAATAAGTTTCGTATGTTCAAACAGTTATAAAAATCACTGTGGAAGGCCAGGGCGATAGCACAGCGGATAGGGCGTTGCCTTGTACCCCTGACTCAGGTTCGATCGCCCGCACCCCATAGGGTTCCCCGCTCCGCCAGAAGTAAACCCTGAGCACCTGCGGGTGTGGCCCAAGAACCTAAGTAAATAACTGTGCGAGCAGCTTCAATTTGGCAGGAAGGAGCAATCTCGGAAACCTTCCAGCTCCAGCGCCAGCGAGCGGCAAGGGAGGATCCGGCCTGCACCCGCGGTGTGGGCGGCGCGGGGCAGCCAGGGCGGCCGGTCGTCGGCAGGGGCCAAGGAGGGGCGCGGGTCACAATCCCCCGGGGTCCCACAGCGCCGGCACCAGCAGCGTCCCCCTGCCCGCGGAAGTTCCGTTGGGACACCAGGAGAGCCTGGGTGGAGCCCCCAGGAGCGGCAAGGGCCGGGAGCCCAGGGAACTTGGGGGGGGGGTTTCTGCTGTGACTCACCAGGTGCCGCGACTTATCAGAGGTCATGGTACCGAGCGGGAGCTGAGTGAAGGAAGGAAGAAGACCCCAAAAAGCTGCGGGTTCGATCCCAACCCCCTCAGCAGCGTCCCGAAGGCTGAGAGAGTAAAGGGGCCCCGCTGGGTGGAAAGCGCGGGTAGCCGTCCCGGGCAGGGTAACGGGCGGGGCCGATGCAGGGGCAGGGCCTATACTTATGGGCGGGTCCAATCCCTAGAGGCGGGGCCTATTTCGAGGGCGGGGGTCTAGTCTGGTAACCACGGCGACGCGGGGAGACCAGAGCGCTGAGGGCGCGCGCCGCCTGCAATCACGCCGAGTCACAGGCGCGCGCGCGCACAACTCTCCCACCTCACAGAGCTCGGCAAGGCGGTACAGCAGGCGGCTGACTGAAGGAGTTTCGGGATTTGAAGAAGATTCGAGGAAATAAAACGGGCCATTCTAGCAGGGAAGGGTAGCCCACGCGCCTCGGTAGCGGGCCCTCAGGAAGGCCGGAAGTGGGCGGGACGTAGAGAAAAAAAGGTGTGTCCGGCAGCGGGCGGCGGGAGCCGAGATTGCGGCCGCGCGGACACCGGAAGTGGGCGGGGCAAGGGGCGGGGTGGTGGGGGGTGTGCCTCTTGGGGCGGCGGCCTGAGGCCGTAGACTCTGAGGTGTGCATCCCGGGTGAGGTTCCCGCGGTGCTTGCCTCTCGTCTGAGGTGCAGTCCTGGGCGGCCCGCGATGGGGCTGGGTTGAGCCACTCAGGATCGGCGCCGTCCGCGGATGGAGGGGGCTGGCGGAGCTGAGCTCCGAGGCGGTGCTGAGCTTCCTCGCGGAGCGTGGGGGGCCGGGCCCGTCACGGCGACCCTGGTGCAGCACTTCAAGGGAGCACTGGGCGGAGAGGCAGAGCAGCGTTCCCGCTCGCGCCCACTTCAGGACCTGGTCAACGCCGTGGCCACTGTGCGAACGGACCCCTCCGACGGCACCAAGTATGTGCATCTCAAAAGGAAGTTCTGCGAGGGCTCCCCACAAGCGGAGGCCGCGGCTCTTCACGTCCTGCCCAGCATCTCGGTGACTGCAGAGGCGCCAGAGCCCCGAGTCAGCGCTCCCGGAGCCAGCGACGAGCCCGCGGAGTCGACGGTCGAGCGCGTGAACCCTGAGGCTTCCCCGGCTGAGGACGGTGAGTCGGGCCATGGGCCGGGGGCCTCCGAGCCCGACAGGCGACAGCCGGAGCGAACCTTCGGCGAGCAGCGGGGCTCGGAGGAAGAACGCGCGGCCCTCGCAGCCGCCGTCTCCCCGGGGCGCGGCCCCGCACCCCGCGAGGATCCTGAGACCCCGCCGGCCGGCTTGGAGGAGGCCGAAGCGGGCAACGCTGCTGGGGGTGTTGCCGCCCCAAGGTCCGCCCGCCAGAATCTCCGCGAGCTCGTAATGGGGAGCTCCCGCAGCTCAAGAGGAGCGTCAACCCGGCGGGCTGCCCTAGCCCCGGCAACTTCCCTGGCCGCGGGAAGGCGGGGGCGACTCCGGACACCGCGTCTGTGGCCTCATCGTCGGCCGAAGAAGAGAGCAGTGGCGGGGGCTCGGTGACCCTGGACCCTCTGGAACATGCCTGGATGCTCTCGGCCTCCGACGGGAAGTGGGACAGCCTGGAAGAGTTGCTCGCCTGCGAGCCTGGCCTGCTGACCAAGCGGGACTTCATCACCGGCTTCACCTGCCTGCACTGGGCGGCCAAGCACGGCCGGCAGGAACTCTTAGCCATGTTGGTCAACTTCGCCAGCAAACACCAGCTGCCCGTGAACATCAATGCCAGAACGAGTGGAGGCTACACCGCCCTACACTTGGCAGCCATGCACGGTCACGTGGAGGTGGTGAAGTTGCTGGTGGGCGCCTACGATGCCGACGTGGACATCAGGGACTACAGCGGGAAAAAGGCCTCCCAGTACCTGAACCAGAGCACAGCCGAGGAGATCAAGAACCTGGTGGGGGCCCTGGACGGAGGAGGAAGAAAGCTCCTCTGGCAGCGGGAGCGGGCGCTGGAGGCTTTCCAAGGTGCTGCCGTCTCACTTAATCACCCACAGACTCTCTCATGGCCAGGAAGACGGAGGGGACCACTACCATCACCACCACCACCACCACCGGGGCTGACGGATGGGCTGGAGGCAAGGCAAAGGATCCAGCCCGCAAAGTCCCAGGCAACTCAGTGGGCGTATCAAACCCAGGCTCAACAAAATTCGCTTCCGAACACAAATCATCCACACCACACCCTCCTTCAGAGACCTGGAGCAACCCCTGGAGGAGGGAGAGAGGAGGAAGAAGAGGAACGGTCTCTTAAAGGACAAACATCCTCTTTCAAATTCAGACCGAAGTCCAATGTGTTTGGGTAAAAATAATTACATTTAGAAAATCTAAGGTTTATTTTGGTCTTCAAGAATAGGTAACGACTAGGCAGAGACCAGGAAAGACTAAGGCCAAATTCTTCTCTTTTGTTGCTGGGTTATAGTGGGGTATGTAGGGATTTCATTCAGTTTTGATCTAGACATCTTACTCTCCATGCTATCTCTGATCTGATTGCGTTTTTAAGGGCTAGATAGGAACTGGGAGTGCAGAATTGACAAAGAGGATTCTCATTGCTCTTAAGCATAATTGGGTGCCTTGGGAGGAAGAGCTTAGTTCTTTTATGTATCTGTTTTTAAAAGTGATTACACTTACAAGAACAAAAAAGAAACTTAAATTGTAGAGAAACTTAATGTGAAACAAAGCTACATGTACAACATCCTAGATTTTTTTTTTAACTACTCAAGGTCAAGTCAGAGTTGAAATTAAGAAATACTAAGAATAATATTTGGGTGAGAGAATCCTGCTAGTGCCTTTGTTGTGTTCAATTTTGTTTTGTTTTGAATTCAGCTGTAATCATTGAAGAAGTAAGCATTGTTCACTTCATCTGTAGTATGGATTCCTCTTAACTCCCTTTAACACCCTGTCCTCAATATTAAGGTACATAATTAACACACAATTCTATAAAGAAAACTTTTCTAAGAATCCATGGTACTCTAAAAAATATTTCCTCTGGTTCTGATTATAACTTGTTTTGCTCTTCTGAAAATCTAAATACGCTGAAATTTCTGTTCTGGGGAATCATGCAACGCAACATTGATCACTTTTTTTATTGATAACCCAGAGTGAACTGCTTATAGAAATCATCTCTAGTTGATTCCTAAAAATAGAAATAAACACTATTGAGCCTATGCTTCTGTGAAGTATTCAGCAGAGTGATTTTCATGTAAGGTACAGTATTTTACTAATAAAGTACATTCATATATGCTCTGTGGCAATGCTTGAAATATTAAACCCTTTCAATTTTCCAATATTTCCTAGAATCTATTATAAACTTAACAGTAAAGTTACTGAAAAGCTGAGTAGTAAATCTGCTCTGTTAAAAATAGCACTTTATAGAAGAGAAAAGAGAACAGATGGATCTATTTCTATACTTAAGTGCTGCTGGCTATTGAATCCCTTTGTATATACATGGAAAATAGCATTAAATACTTATTTAATTGCAGTTCTTAATTACATTTCACTAAATAGGATAATGCATTTGTAATCACTTAAAAGTTTAACTTACAAACATATTAAATCAACTTATGATTGATTCAAAACAACTTTTGTGGGAGACTAATTAATTACAAGGCCTTTTCTACCTTGGTCTAATTGCTGAAAATGTAAGTAGCTGATCACCTATAGAGATTACTGAGTGAGCTAATAGCTTGGAGGGTGAAATCAGTATGAATTGCACAAAACTACAATGTTTAACGTTTATAAACCTTTAAGTTTCCAAATAGAAATGTGTAACAAGTTTGTCACATGTCTAGAGAGCAATTACGCTTCAAAAATTATGACAGATTCATGTAGTATATATAAGCTAGCCTTTTGTGTGCCTTTACTTTTGTTTTAGGATTATGGAAATGAACCATGTTCATAAGATAAGCACTTTTATCCATTCATGTAGGTAAAAAAAAAAGTCTGTTTTTGTATGAATTAGAAATAGTTTCTTGGGCCAAAGAGATTAACTCAAAACTCTGAGGAGTTTGTCTGCAGGAGACCCAGGCTCAATCCCCAGCATCACTTGGTTCCACTGGCATCATTAGAAGTAAATTCCTGGAGTAGCTTTTGAGCTCTGCCGGATACGGCCCAAAACCAAACATAATGAAACAAAATATAATTACTTGAAGGTGAACACATTTATTCTAATATACACTTGTTCGTTCTTACCTGTATCATGCAGAATAAGCTATAACTTTTCATTGAAGAATCTTGCATGTCATTGACATGAAAAACAAGTGAAATTTAAAGAATAGACACTTAAGAACAGTGTAAGTACTGTTAAATGGTCAGTATTAAACTTGTGTGTATGTTAGTAACTAGCACAAAAATCTATAATTTGCTAGATCTTTAGGTATTGAGTCCATCTTTAAGTTGCTTTTCACATTAAGAATTTTTACTTTCCCAATAGAAAATACTTTTACATTAAAAAATCATTCCTGAGAGGAACTGCTCCTAACATTCTTTGTCATGATGTGCTCATGCTCAGGAATTTGACCCTTTTTTACCTACTTAACATTCTACTTATTTTTCAATTTTCAAATTAAGATTATTTAAAAAAAAAAGCAAATTGTGAGTTTTGATAT
This sequence comes from Cryptotis parvus, assembly GCA_021461705.1. Classification (NCBI taxonomy): domain Eukaryota; kingdom Metazoa; phylum Chordata; class Mammalia; order Eulipotyphla; family Soricidae; genus Cryptotis; species Cryptotis parvus. Next base: position 121,627 of record JAJIBD010005352.1, read on the forward strand.
TTGTGGAATTGTGCCTGCTGTACATAGAAATATGGGCATAAGGTATTAGATATTTGTTAACGTAAAACTGCTGAGAAAGCCCACATATGTCTTACATATTTCTTATTGATACATTGAAACTAATGAATGTCACAGTTGTCTTTTTTTACTGTATATAAAATATAGCTAATTTGAAAACCTGGTACAATTTTATTCATGCTTGAAGTCTGAAATCTTGCAGTCCAGGTGCCTTGTGTCTTTTTTAAATAAATGAAACTAGGATTTTAGAATGCAAACCTGTAAAGATTGTTTTGTCAGAATAAAGAGTACACATTTTCCCCTCTGATTCATCTTAACTCACTGTCATCTTTCATAATTTTTACCTGTATAGTGTTTTATAGTTCACACAATGCTTTCTGAGGTTTCAACTTATGTGATCCTTTTTTTTATTCCTTCAAGTTGTTGCCCATAAATCCCTAATTTACACATGAGCAGTAGAAGGATCTATTTAGGTTCCCCAAATCTAACTGACAAAAAGATTTTAAGATTCAGTGCTTTGTGTGTGTGTGTGTGTGTGTGAGAGGGAGGAGGGCAAAGGTAGATAATGGTTGGAGAGATAGTCCAGTTCTTAAGTCATTTGTCACGTGTGCTACTGCTATATATCACAAAATTCCCAAAGCACTGCCAGATGTCCCCATCTCCCCCCAAATTCATTGCTCTCATGGCATATCTTTTTGCATTTCAAATTGTCAAATATTGGGGAAATTACAGTAGTTTGAAACAAGTTACAGAGCAGTCAACTTGGGGAGTATTACATCCATTGCTACCTTTAAAAATAAAGCCTATGACTCCTGCGTATGCCAGGAGTATGCGGCGGCCAACCTGAGTTCTATCCCCATATGGTCCTCCGAGCACCGCCAAGAGTAATTCCTGAGCGAAGAACCAGGGTAACCCCTGAGCATTGCCAGGTGTAACCCAGAAAGAAAAACAATAGAAATGCCTTTTTCCACTTTCAGCATTTTCAAGCATTAGACATTAACGAATTAATTTCCTAATTGAATACTTATTTTTTTGCCTTTGCTTTTAAACCACATTCAACAGTGATCAGGGTCACCCCTGAACAGTCCTGGGACCAGATGCATTCCCAGGGATTAAACTCAAGCCTCCTGCAGGCACAATAGCCTATTGAGGCTAGAGAGATTGTCGGATAGGGTGCTTTCCTTGCTTGGGGCCAACTGATGTGCTGGCTCTAGCATCCCATACCCCTGGGCACCACCAGGAGTAATTCCTGAGTGTAGAGCCAGGAGTAACCTCTGAGCATTGCTGGATGTGGCCTAAAAGTAACTCCTACAAATGAAAAAAACCCATTGAGCTATCTCTGATTGATACTTCTGTTGAGTTTTTTTTCTAACAAAATGCACATCTATGAGTTAGTGTGCCCTGTAAAATAAAATAGGAGTTCTTTTAATTGTTCACCACTACTGTTCTTTTCTTGGGATAGTCCCATGAAGAATGCTTCTGCCATGCAGAGGGGGAAGGGAGTTGCTGCTTTAATTTTTTCTTGTTGCTTCTATTGACAGTTTTTAAAAACCCTTTTACTAGAACACTTATCTAGAATGATTTCTTTGTCATGTTTCTTTAAAAGGAGTCACTGAGCCATGAAGATATTTGTAATTTTTTCCCTAGACAGAAGAATCAATGTTACTAAATAAATGACATCATTAGTAGTTTTTTGTAAATTAATATTTTTAATGAAGGTTACTCTTGGCAGTGCTGAGGGGAAGAGAACACAGTACCAAAGATAAATCCCCAGTCACACACATGCCAAGTACCTTGCCATGCAATTTGAGCCATGTCTCCACCTTTAAGATTAACTAAAATTAATCTTAAACACATTGGGAATTTGCTATAAAGTACTGTTCCTTTAAAACTGAGTCAGTTTTTCATAAAATTCCTAGTATTAGAGATGACACTGAAATTGTGTTGTATGTATCACTTGTATTACTTGTCTTTTTCATTGTTCATGGATTTGCTCGAGCAGGCACCAGTAACATCTCTATACTTCCTATCTCGTCTAGGCATCCCAAGGGCATCTGCTCACACCAGGAACATGAAGAGCCTCAAACCATTCATTCAGGTCATGGGAATGAGGTCTATAATTGTTACTGGTTTTTGGCATATCAAATATGACATGGTAGCTTGCCAGGCTTTGCTGTGTGGATGGTGTACTCTCGGTACTAGGCTCTCAGTTCATGCATTTACTGATGAACCGGGGAGAGATGGGCTTTTCTCTTGGGTGGAGCTCTGATGAGCTGTGGAGTCCAGATGTTGAAAATGGCGGCCCCTAATGGTTTGGGAGTTCCTCTGGCATCTTACGAGGCTCTATTGGGATAGCAAGTCAGGGCTAGAAACTGCCTTCCCTCCCAGATGCCTCATGATCAGCTGAGCACTGGGAGAGCCTGTAGCAGCTCTGCCCCATGTATCTGTGTGTCCTACTAAGTTTTGTGTGTATTTTTTAAAACATGTTAAGGAAGTTTGGGTGTTTTTGTGTGGGTGGAGAAAGAACAGCTGGCAATGCTCAGAGGTTACTGTGGCTCTGCACTCAGGACTCTTGTGTTGGTGCTCAGGGTACTATCTGGGATGCCAGGGATCAAAGCTGATTTACCACATGTAGTGCAAGCACCCTATCTACTGTATCAGCCCCAATTTGGGGGTTCTTTTTGATTATTGTTTTTCATTTTTCCTCATCTGTTGTGATTACAGGAGTCCAGGCCTTTGATGCTCACATACTTGGTTGTTGTGTGCTGGAGACCCTATATGGCAGTTCTGCTTGGACCACATGGTTATTGAACTTGTAACTTTGTGCCTGCAAGATAGGCTTTGTGACTCTGAACTGTCTCTGGGTCTCAATATGTTGTTCAAGATATAAGCGTAAAGTTTTTCTGTCATTATCTTGGTATTTTCCCCTTGATGAACCGTTTTATATTACCATAGTTGGTTTTTTACCCTAATCATCTCTTTGAACATTAATTTATCTCAAAAAGTGACCCTCCCATTCAGTTAATAAATTGCCAGTAGCCCCCTTTCCCAAACGCCAGGCATGTTTAAGGTATGTAAGAAGTATGTGGGTTTTCATTTTTACATGGAAAACACAAAAGAAATGAATGACAAATGAATGTTTATAAAGTAGGTGTTAAATGAACAAAGGTATTTTTTCCAAAGACATTGCTCATAACTGCCGTCCAATCACTTCATTTGCAGCCCGACTGAAAGAAAAGCAATCTATTCTAATGCTCAAAATAAAGCTTGCTTTGCATGCTCCCAACTGGGTTCAATACAGGGCACCATATAAGGGCCCTTGAGTACCACATGTAACTCACCAAGCACGACCTGGAGTAATCCCTGAGCCAGAGCCAGGAATAAGACCAGCTGGGTGTGTCTCCAAAACCAAAATAAATGAATTTAAATACCTTAATGCTCATTCACTTACTTTAATAAGCATCATAGTGATACGGGGGGGGGCCGGGGAGAAGGAGAGAAGTGGAGAGCCACTCTCAGCAACATGCACTCTTTTGAGCCAGACTAGGCATCATGAGGGATGTAAGGTTCAACGGAATTCAAAGTCTTAACATGCTAGGTGTGTGCTCTTCTGTCTGAGCCAGATTCCCAGGTCTTACTATTCATATTTTAAAAAAATAAACCCAACCCCAATATCCTCCCCAGTATCTTATACACAAGACATCTATGTTTCTACCTTAAATATCCTCATGTAGGGGCACTGTAAAAATTCCTTCAAGGAGAGGTCATGCTTTAATGAGTCGTGAACTCCTCTATCAAAATGCCGGATGCTGCGTGGAAGCCAAAAATCCGGATACTACTGTGGAAGCCAAAAATCCGGATACTACTTTGGAAGCCAAAAATCCATCTCTTGAAAGAACTCCATAAACAAGATAGGAAAGTGTGTAGTGGAGGCAGGAAGAGAAAAAAGAAAGGGTACAAGGAGAGCCTGCAATTAGGTCTCACAACACAGGGTGCTTCAATGTCCTGGAGGGATGTCTTGGACTATGCCCCTCCATGCCACTTATGTTCTAATTATATTTTTAGAATGGAATTCTATTATCTATTTAATAGCTAATAGGATAAAATAAACAGTTGCTGTAAAAAGAATGGGAGTTAATTTCTGAATACAGTTACCATTTATATCCTTTTTTCCAGTTTTATATGCTGCAATAAATGTTACTCCCCTTTTTATTGTGTTCCACCTCTGAAAAAGTGAGAAAAAGGAAACTAGGAAATAGGGAAACTTCTTGGGAAGTAATTTGGGGGAAATTAACCCCATAGTTTGGGGGCTACTCTAAGCTCTGTGCTAAAGGGGTTGCATCGAGGGGTGATCAGGGAATTATTTGGATACCAAGGATAAAATCTGGATCACCAACATGCAAAGATATGTTATACCCACCAAATATCTCTCTGGCCCTTACTTTTAGGGTGTGTGGCAGACCTGGTTCTATCTCTCTCTTACACATGATCCCTAGAGCACCTCTGGGAGTGATGCTGAGTCTGGTCCTAATCTGCTAATCTTATTCTCCCCCATCTCCCAGTGGAAGGATATCTTGAAATGAGGAATTGTTTTTGTAATGGACAAATGAGAACCAGCAGGGAAGGTTCAAACATCCAGGGAAGCTGTTCCTGCCCTAAGTTGATTTGTTACTGAGTTATAAAGAGAGAGCTGCCTGTTTTCCCTTATAACATGGTAAATCTATTCAGGGAAGGAATTTCTGATACCTTTAACTAAATACGCAACAGTGATGTGTGTAAGTAATGAAGGATTACAAGGTGAATAAGTTTAGTAGAAAAAAATTTTTATTATCTTATACCACCATGAGATATACAATTACAAAGATGTTTATGTTTGAGTTTCTGTCATACAGTGTTACAGTACCAGTGCCCATTTCCCACCACCAATGTCCCCTAATTCCCTCCTCTCCTCCGCCTGCCCCTCTCTCTCTCTCTCTCTCTCTCTCTCTCTCTCTCTCTCTCTCTCTCTCTCTCTCTCTCTCTCT